>JAEBDU010013890.1:0-24011 GCA_016802625.1 Heliconius numata
ATTGGTATAATAATAAATATTTGATGAGTTTCACTAAAAAAATCACGATATAAAACCACTAAACGACCCTCAAAGCGGTTTTTACGCAAATAGGTTTTAGCTTCGTATCCCATAGGAACGTGAACCAGACATGCATATAAAATTTAACTATTAAAATGCATTATGTACTGATTATTATATAATCATTTTATTTTTATATTATTCATTTAAAAATATTTAAATTAAATAATATTTACACTAGTATCTAACAATTACAAAATTAGTACATATGCCTATTAGTTTTATACAAAAGTTAAAATAAAATCAGCTTCACTCTATATCCCGCACACATCAAGGTAGGCAGAGGCAACCTAGTGTTAAGACACTCCGTTCTCCACTTAACAAATCACAAAAGATATTAGTTAATTAAAAATCTCTTATCTCCAAACCAATTCTAACAAAACAGCAAATATAACAGTTAATTCAATGGCCAGCTATCTTTTCTTGGAGGCAATGTGTCTTAGCTATCTACGGGCGCACCTGTTCGGAACTTTGTTGGTACTCCTTAATTAGGTCTGATGACTTGCGACAGTTTATTAATTGTATCACCATTTGTTTTGTTAATAGTGTAGAAGTAAAAAGTAAGTTAAATATGTTATGTTTATTTCTAGCAATGGAACCTTGAACTGTTTTTGATTTAATTGTTTTTTGTACAAATTTTGTGCATTAATTTTGGTTTTATTGTGGAATAATACTATGGAATTACTTTTTTTTTTCATCAGTCTATTAGCAGTGGACGGCGAAAATTAATGCACAAAATTTGTACAAAAAACAAACTTATGGTTGTTTATAATAAAAAAAATAAGAAGCTTCACGCTGTATCACGCTTGTAGAAGGGTGGGCTGGGGGTGCCTAGTGTCATGACACTCCGTCCCCAATTTTCACTGAATCCTGGAAGCATTTAACACAAGAAAAAACTAAAAAAAATACAGTGAAAACGTTAAGCTATGTAACATCTGTTAAAGAAGTAAATATTTTATTTAGTCCATTCTGGAGTTGGTACAAAAATATATAGTAAAATATAGTAACTTACAAAAAATATTTTTAATGACGTAAAAGCTCGTCTTTCAAACATGTCGTATAATTATTTAAACCTTGACATGTTTCAACTCTGAGCTTAAATTGAAACTTATCCAGGGCGCAGTTACTTCAAACTGTTTCACATAGCTAGTGCTTTTAACTAAAGGTAAAATCGTTATGCTAGAATTATGAAATACCTATTAATGAATGCTTCAGTATTTTTTTCAAAGTTCAGGGTTAACTATTTTCATATATACACATTTATATGAGAGCAGTCTGATGGTAAACGCGACAGGTTATGGGTTCAATTCCCATTCTAGGAAATGTATTTAAAATCTATTTCTCCGCTTTGGCAAGATTAAACGCAACTAAGAGTACTGTCACTTAACATACAATGTCTTGAATCTGTCCTTTTTCTGTCAGGAAAAAAGTAAAGCTAAAAAAATCTTTTGTCAATCGACTATTTAGAGAACTTCCACCCAACCAGCCGGCCAATTTTTTTCATTTATTTTATTTTTATCATATTATCAATTTCAAACTCTATTTAAAGTTTACAAGTTTAGACAAATATAATTGTAATAATATTGAATGTTATAACGAAACTGATTGATGACTTTTGTTGATGACTTTGAAGAAAATAATCAACTCTATTACCTTCTAAAGTGGTCCGTGCCCGTGGCTGACTCACGGTGATATGTCAATAAACTTTCGAGGAGGTAATGAAGCATTTTTATGCTAGAGTGATCGTTTTAATATCGTAATTAAAACTGACGTATGGACGCGGTATGTGGTAATATTAGCTATGATACTGGTCTCATGGTTTTATAATAGAAAACTTATTCCAAGCGTGAGGTAAATATATGTATATGTTTATCTTCAGCTTCACGCTGTATCCCGCATTGAACAGGGTAGGCAGGATAGTGTTAAGACACTCCGTTCCTCACTTTCCACCGATTTCTGGAGGCATTGTGTGTGTGGTGGCACTCAAAAGACAAAACATTTTTTTTAGCTTTACTTTTTTCGACAAAAAAGGCGTAAGCGGAGAAATAAAAGACTAATAAAATCACCTCTCAAGGTGGAAGTCGCACCCAGAAGCTTCGTTTTAAAATTAGGATTTAGATGTCAGTGTAACAGGTTCGATCACCGACTAAACCATGCGAGGCGTTGATCCCACCTTGGTACTAGAGCGAAGAAATGAAAATATTAATAAATAATCATTAATTAATTCCCCCGAGTGGAAATTGAACCCACAACCGTCGGTCTTACAGCCCCTGCACCACAATGGCCTTATCTTCTATATCGTTATCTATTTAATACTTTTGTCAGGATGATTTACGGGAATCCACATGAATCATACACGACAGATGTTTACAATACAACTTTCTCTGGCACACGCTGTAGGCGTCTAGATTACGAAGTACAATGTACTAAATATCTAAAATTACGAGAGTTATTTTAGATATATAAGTCAAAGTTATTTTAGATATATAATATAAATGATTAATATAATATTAATAAATGATAGGTATCACATTATGTAATACTGTGGGCGCTATAGGTGGGGGTTCAATTCTGACACGTGGGGGTTCATTATTTTTTTAGTATTCAAATTATTCTTATTTCTCGCCTCTGGTAAGATAGAATGCGGTGTTAAGTTCCGCCAATCAACACATAATAGTCTCTACTTTGCTCTACTGGATACAACGCTGATAAATTATAAAGCTTCTTTTAGTTTTCTAAAATTTTATTGTCCTTTGATAATAAGCTTCACTTTTGGCTTACATATTGTCCATACAAATCTATATAAAAGTATATAAAAATAATTTAATAAAAGAAAATTTACGACACCTACCTGCACCATCTACGATAGAGTATGATTATGATAGATGGAGTTGCTATAGCAATTTTGTCGAAACGTGTTCTGAAAACGAAATAAATTGGAATTTTAGTTATAAGAGACATTCATAGTACGGTTATATCTATTTTGTGAAAATATATTGCAATATTATAAGCTATATATTACTGGAAAGTTTGTCTAGATACTAGGAGACCTCTGTCAACCCTGCTTTTTGAGGGATACAGCGTTAAGTTAAACAAAATGTCAGTAAAGTCGGTTTATGGACGGTAATTTTACGTGATGAAGTCATGAGAAACAAAGAAAAAAGAATAACTTACTAAAATTACTATTAATTAATACTTTTATGAGTTAATTTAAATTATTATCACTGAATTATCATTATTTTGTATAAATACACAGGAGTTACTTAAAAATTACATTTCTTTCGAAAAATTACTTCTCTATCTTTTGTTCTGCTTTCTCGCTTGCACGCTCAGTTCAGGCGGAACGTGACAATGAGTCATGTTTTTTCTTGCGTGCAGCTGGCGTTCATCGATGTATAAGACACGTTATCACGTTAAAAATATTGTAAAAGTCAGCGGTAATATACTTTTACATTTGCAAAATAAGCTTATTTATAAGCACAGACTAATTTTATTACAGATTAATTGTAAATTCATCGGATCCAATACATCTCTAACTTCTTTATGCTATAGTACCTAATAAATGCAAAGTAAGTTTAGTTTAGTTTAGTTTATACTTTATTGCACACAATAAAAGAAAAAGAATAAAACAAATAGAACAGAAAAGACATAAAAAGACAAGTATGCAAAGGCGGCCTTATTGCTTCAAGCAATCTCTTCCAGGCAACCTTTGACAACAGCAAAGGACTTAAAATATAAAAAGAGAAGGGTGGAATAACGTAAGTGCAAACTAAATAATAATAATAATACTAAGTAAACACATAAAATACTTATGATATATACAAAAATACATAAGCTCATACACAATACACAAATACATAAATTTATAAATACATACATACAAACATATATATACTTATACAAACAAATGCTACATATAATATAATACAATATATAATATAATATGTACAATATAATAATAGTAAAAAAAAATTTAATAAAATTAATTCAAAATATCTATCCCCATTACATAATTCCCCACACAATCGCCTTCGATCAGTAACAGCGACACATCGAGCTCGACGTTTGATATCCAAAACAATAATAAGATGCTTTTTATTTTTTACTATAAATTATTCATATCATAATCCGTCGAGTCATCCGACAGGTATAATTTAATGCGCGCATTTTATATTGGTAATGGAATTAACTTTGTCCGATTATCATATGATTTGATGGACGCGCTATCTCCGCATCAGCTCTATGAACCGCCCACCACTCGAAAAAACCCACCAGCTCCAGCCATTACGGCTAATTATTGTTATCTTTATGGTAGCAATCGGGCTGCCTTGTTCGTTTAGTGCCATATTCCCATAAAACGCTACCTGAAAACGCAACGCCTTTGTCATTTTCTGTCCCCCAAAATTTATAGACAAATTTTTGTTACTTTTGTTTCTTTTTTGTTATTAGATAGATATAATAACAGAGCGGCAACCGGTGAGCTCGTTTTGATTACGCTTCTTGGGTTGCCTTCATTATTTGCGATGATACGGATTTTCATTTCTTTTTTTATCTCGAACTTGTTTAATATCCTGTCGGCGCACTATTTCCAGGTTTTTATATAAAAATTATGTGGTTGCCTGTATGACGGGCAATTTTTGTTCTTAGAAAGTAAATTGCTAGGCTAGGTTGATTCTTACTTTGTTGTTTTATACCGAGAAGCTATATTTCATTTTAAATGTACAGCGTTTCAAATGTAGTCACACAAATAAGTTTCTGCAATTCTGCCGTTCAAATTAGTTACTCGTGCTTGTGTAGTCACGTTCCGCTTTTTTTTAGCTTAAGGTAAGCTTAAAGCAACTAAGTTAAACACGTACAATCAGTCAAATGACTTGCCAAATAGAGTAATTTAAATTTCTAACTCCTGCCGGTTCTTAGACGGTTGTAAGTATGTATAATATTTATCAGTTTTTAGAAGCTTTTTTTGCTAGATTTATTAAGACATCTAGAAATAAATTTGATTATCATAATAGTAAAGAGAAGTGCTATTTAAGTAGATAAGAGCAATCTTTCAAAGGGTTACTTTTTGTATTCCATTTGTATTTTTCTTGGAAAATTAATAGTAAAACGAATGGGGTTCAATTCACAAAAATATTTATTTTGATTTCTTTTACTTTAATAAGGTCATATATGTGTGCGTTTTTTTGAAATCCTAATTGCTCTGTGCCTACATACATACGTTACATGAAAACAGAGGAATAATTTATTTATTGCTATATGAACTAAAAGGCATTTTTTACAAGATTGACAGTTTAAACAAATTAGATGACTAATATTAAGGATATTCTATAATAATTATATAATTTATACAATATTCTTAAACAAAATTATTTTGTTAATATTATCACACATCTGAGTTAGAACAGTGTTTCTAAGGAATGATAATATTAGAGACTTTAATCGCTAGAGTAAAGTCATGAAAGTAATTTTCTTCTCTAAGAGGAAATGGCAACTAATATCGATGATATAATTCTTTTCTAGCAGCTATTCTCAATATCTCAATATCTATATATAACCTTTTATTGAAAGTTATTAAGACACTCAATTCAAATAAAGACATTACTAAATTCCAACAAAAAAAAACTAAACCCAGTAAAGATATCGTAAAGAAAGAAAAATATATATTTTTTCCAAAGCAATTTTTGTTAAGCTCCAAGTGTGAAGAGATTAATCGTCGATCCTGAGGAACACGTGGTGCTATTTCAGAAAGAATGTCAGGAACGTGCTTCCACGCTGACCCCCTACGAGTAACTAATACGCGCGGCGGGGGACGGATGTCGCACATTCGTTTTGAACCTTCACGTCATTTGAATTTCGTATCGAGTGACTCGCTAATAGTGTCCTAATTTATCGTCTTTTTAATATATGTATGAGTTTTTGGTGATTTGTGTTAAAAGTTGAGAATTGTTTTTAGCGTCTAATTTTTTTTCACGCTGTATCCCGCATATAACAGGGTTGGCAGAGCTAACATAGTGCTAAAACATTTCGTTCCTCACTTTCTCCTATCGACGAATTTTTAGCATTGCGTGTTGAGTGGCAGAACTAAACGCCTTTACCAGAGCGAAGAAAATATTAATAAATAATAATTCATTTGTATTGTGGGAATCGAATCCACAATCGTACCTTTTAGAATTGGTTTTTTTTCGTTTCATGCCGTTTTCCGCATATAGCTTGGTAAGCAGAGGAAACCTAGTGTTAAGACACTTCCTTGTCTACTTTTCAGACCATAGTCAGAAACTGAAGATAAGTCATTCCTTCGAGCTGGCATCGAACCCACAACCGTCGTGTTTACTATCACACATAATACATTTGTAATATTTTAAATATCATTATGATAGCACAAAATACTTCTTTCTCCAAAATAATCCGCATAAGTTTTACATTTTTAATTACAAACCAAAATGAATCAGCTAAACATACATACCAACACACTCATCACAAACTTTTAATTCCAGTACCTCCCGTACGCAGTCTTATTCAGAAATGTCGTTATTTTTTTGGGGCTTCGCCTGTTCATATTTTCGTCACGAGACACCATTGTGCAGATTTAAGGAAACGGGAAACCATTACTGCTTCATATGCGCGACGTCACACAAATTTTTGGATGATAGCGTACACCGTTTACGTATTTTATATGTACTGGTAACTCTTTCTGTAGGGTTTTTTATTATAAAGAGAACCAGAGAACACTAGGATATTAAAAGTCTGTTTTAAAATGTGCCAAAATACTGATATTAAATTTTTGCTAGGCTAGACTAGACTTCGCTTATTAATATAAGAATAGAAATTATAGCGAAAAGAAAATTTTAAAAAAATCTAGAAAGAATTAAAACAAGTCTTGGAGCTGGGGCACAAACGTGCGACGGTACCTACGACAGGTTGTGGGTTCGATTCTCACTCGAGGAAACGAAATGTATAATATTTTTATTTCTTCGCTCTGGTTACTGACGTTAATTCACGCAACGCAATAACGCAACGCAAAAAACGCAATGCCTTTAGAATTAGGCGGACAGTGGGGAAAAGAGTGTTCTTACACTAAGTTTTTAGGTGCGTACACTGATATGAACAAGCAAGCAGGCAAGGAATATAATTGTAATATTATTTTTAAACCAACTAACTAGTATTTAATATTTATATACATAAGCAACTCGTAAATCGATCATAGAGCTGTTTTTTATGACTTCTTTCTAATTTTTATAGCTAGCGTACTCCGGTACCGAATGGATTTGTAGCTTCTTCTTCTTAAATAAATCCTGTCATCGCATCAGATGTTTCATATAAATCGCCATTTTAACGACGTCGACACTTAATAAAATTTATTTTTTTAATAGTTTTATGGGGAGAGATTGGTTGCTTCGTTCTTATATTTGTTCGTATTTTTAATATATTTAATACTAACTTTTTTTATTATTTATGTATGTACGTACGAATGGATATTTTCTATTGTTAAAAAAATTCCAAAAAAATTACAAAATATTTTCAAGGAAATTATTTTTATTTTAATTAACCCAAATACCAAGTTAGTTAGAAATGAGAAAAATATTTTATATTTTTATTTTCATTGTACGCCGTCGTAGCGCAGCGGCACTGCGTCTGGCTGTAAACTTGGTGGGTTTATATCCCATTTAGGGGAATAAATTATTTTCATTGGTGGTGAGAAGACAAGTTCCGCTATTTCATTAGACTCTTAAAAAATTATTGGAAAATGAAGAACAAAGTATATTCTGCTTAACCTGCTATTTGCGGGATTAAACGTGAAATACTAATAAATGAAAACTGCAACTTTGCACTTGTATTCAAACAGAAAGAAAGATGAGCCATTATGTCAACTCACCTACTTCCATGGAATGTGGCCGCGTCTATTTGTGGCAACCGCATCTCAATATCGATTTGTGGTTATTGAGATATTCGCAAACAAACCTACTTACACAGGTCGAACTAAGATGATTACTTGACTATGAAATTGATTTTAATTAACTAAATATTATTTTAGTTTATGTAAAAATGTAAGATTGCTAGTATGTAAGTAAATAAATTATGGAACTGACATTTTTTTTCAGGTTCTCGTAAAGCAATACAATATGATGTTTTTTTGTATTTTGTAAGTTTGTACCTATTTAAATTACATTAAAAGTACAACTAAGAAGCCTGTAATAAGTATTTAAAATTACATAATTTTGAAAATTTTACCAAGAGCACATGGTTCAAATACTATACATGAATATATTTTAAACATCAATAATGCCTCTAAATACAGAAATAAAAAAAACAACACATTTTATCTCAATTTTCTATTAAATTACCATTTTTATTATGCAAAAAATGTATTTTACCATAACTAATTTCCACATCGAGTACTACAGCAAACATCAGGGCGTACTTCCGGCAACGTAACAATGGAACTATAATGACTCATTACCGCTACCTATATAAGTTCTATAACCCTTGAAAATTATACTATTTACTCCTAAGTATAGAGTCTAGTACACACTGACCCTTTTTAAAATACAATGTGGATTGTTTTAATTATAAATATTAATTAGGTACTTGTTTTGAAAAATTTTTATAATTGACTCGCTTTATTTAGAGATAATAATATTGTTTTTGCAAACAATATTTATTTATTTAAACAAAAATCGTAAAAGAGCATTGATTCGTATTGTTTTGAAATATTATTCATATTATTTTTGGTATTTTAATGTGGTAGAAGTAATTATAAAATGAAATATGTTATAAATTCAATACAATTTTGAATTTATTCAATTGTTTTCAATGTGTTTTCAATGTGGTAAAAAGTATTTTGGAAATAGTTAGGTGCTTAGTGTTTTTATTACTCTTTCTTTTCTTCTTCAGCATCACGCTGTATCTCACATATGTAGCAGGGTAGGCATAGGGAACCTAGTTTGAAAAGTGGACTGCTCTTTGTCTTTGTACCAGAGCGAGAAAATGATAATAATGAGCCGATTGGGAATCAAACCCGTAATTGTCGCGTTACACAGAAACATACATTTATTCCACTGCCGCTACAGCCTCAACTATTACAGTTTCGATGTTACTATATATCCTACAACAATTTTATGAAATTAAGAGTTCTAATTATCACGCAACGTATCTCCAAACAAAATGACTATACCAGCATTAGCATTCAAAATATCGACAGCCATATAACTCCAAGTCAAAATCACCCAAATCCTCCATGAATACATCCCAAGCCTGGCCCAAGTACCTTCACTTCCGTGACCAATCGTGACGGATAAGCCTAATTTGTCACGCCGCTTCAATTCTATAATAACTTGCAGGTTGCGTGACAGAATATTCTATTAGTGTTTACAATTAATCTTAGAGCCAGGTTTATTACGGAAAGCTGTATTAATGATTATTTGTTAAATGATATGATCTGGAAAAGGTTAATCCTTTTAGTTACATAAATGTATTCGTTTTTGGCTTATAATTGTTTTGGAATGTTGACGAATATGTTGAGGCTAGTCGTGGTATTTGTCAGGTTGTAGATTCGATTCCTAGTCGAAGAAACGAAATATTTAATATTTTGGTTCCCCGCTCTGGTAAAGAGCAACATGCAATTCCTCCAGAATTCGATTAAAAGTAGGGAACCGGAGCGGAGTGATATAATATTAGGTTCCCAGGTTCGCTCTGCTTAACCTGCAGGATACAATTTGAAGATGGAGAAGAAGAAGACGAATATATTTATTTATTTTTTTATTTTGAGTAGATTTTGTACTGGTAGAATGTGAAAAGAAATACGTCAGTGCCACAAAAATTTATAATGACAAGGTAAAAGTACAATGTTTTTTCTTAGAAAAATAAAAAAAAACGATAACGGAGAGCTGCAAGTGAATATAGAAATCAGCCTCTAATTTTCTTTTTTAATAAAAGCATTGTAACAGCTTAATTACTTGCACTATTTACTGAAAATGAAGTCTCTACAATTAATTAAGGAGAACTGGAAAAAGAAATACGACAAGAGAAAGTAACTAAGTACTAGTTAAAGAACACTTTCGTAATTTTAACATTTTACAAAGTAAAACTATTAATTGTTTTTGGTGATAGCATATATGACTACTATACAATACTTATAATAAATGTGAATGTAGGTTTGTTTGTTACGCTTTCACGTCCAAATTACTTAACCGAATATCATGAAACTTTATACACATATTTTTAGACATATTAGAAAGGGCATTAGATATGTTTGTATTAAAAAAAAAATTATGAAAATAAGTTCAAGCGAGCGAAGTCGAGTGAAAGTCTCTAGTAATGTAAGGTAAGTAATAATCTTTTATGTGTGCAATAAAGTATATTCTATTCTATTCTATTCTAATCTCCATACAAATTTCTTACGATTCAAATACACACATAAAATTGTGTGTGAATGTGGCATACAAATTATATACAAATACCTACCTTGTAAAGTATAAAAGATATTGTTCAATCAAAGCAAAATATTGCTCTCCCAATACGCTGAACTAAATAAGAGAACAGCTGGGAGGTCTCATAAACTTAGAAATTGAATACGAAAAAGTCATGAGCTACACATATTCCGCTAAGCACGCAAAATTGTTCCTAAATAAATTAAATGCTTGTGTTATTATAATATTATTTAAATATTGATTATGAGAGCAAAAGTTCTGAGTTCGATTTCCACTTAGGGGAATGAAATATTTCATATTTTTATTTTATCGCTTTGGTAACGAAGCAAAAGGTGGCGATAAATTCCACCATTTAACAACAAGGGAACAGAACTGTCTTAATGGGGAACGAAGTGTCTCGACACCAGGTTCCAAGTTCCTTTGCCTGCCCTGATATGTGTGGGATACAAACTAATCATAGAAAACACAAACAAAATATAGCTTATAGTATAAGTATCTACGTATATATAATATAGTATACTTTACCGAGCTATAACCTTCATTGGACTAGAAATAAAGTTAGGGATAATAGTGAAGCTCGAGAGCTCTATTTATTGCCTTAATAAATATTTACGTCATAATCCGATGTAATGGTAGCACGGGAAGTCAGATCGGGCTGTTTTAGGGAGCATTACCTGAAATGATTGTTATATATTTTAATATAAATCTATTTTAATAGCATAGAAGTAAGCATTATATTGTAAACTAATGGTATTTGCTAATATTAAATGAATTAAGTTTATTAGAGAAAATTAGATCCAACAGTTCTTTATCATAGTTCATTTAAATATATTATGGTCGATGGTGGAACCAAATGCTATAGTTTGTCTGCAAATATTTCTCTAAATAATATTTGAGCAAAAAATCTATTTTTTTCATATTCCTTATATTCTTTCACACCCTCCATACTAGACTATATGTTCGTATCAAAAAGAGGGCCTTACGAGAAAAATAATTAATCTTGAGATAAGTAAAATGAAGAATCTTCTCTGAATTTTTACATTTGTACCTATCAGTAACCTCAAGGCATATATCTAATATAAAAATTCCTGCTTAAATTAGAAATCGATCCAATATTCATATATTTGTAGCAATTTATCGACCGCTAACGAGCTTGTCAATAAATTTGACTACTAAAGAACGCATCCAATCTGTTTTGCGTGTATTTTTAATAGATATTTAGCTAGTTTATTACATGGAAGTATATTAGTTTTGATTAATAATACTTTAAATTATTATTAACTACATTCTGCCTGCGACTTTGTACGAGTGTATCTTATAATACGGTCAGTTTGTTTAGTTGAATTCGTTAGAACAGTAGAAATTTGATATAGGCTTATATTTAAATGGTGCCCACAAATGATAACTAAGCAGTCGTTTTTTTAACCGAATTCTGTAAGAAAAGGAGATTATCAATTCGACTGTATTTTTTTGTATAATAATAAAATAATTGCATCTTTAGTGAAGGATTAGCTGTGTTGTAATTACCACAGTTGTTTGCCTCTATATAGACTTTTCTTCAGAAATAAATGCTTTATATGAACCAAAACATTTTTTTTATGTACTTACTATTAAAAAAAATGTCATATGTAATTTTTATTGAACTTCACACTGTATAGCAGTAGACAGAGTAACCGAGGCTTTTCTTATTGAGATACTAAAAGCTGTAACTTTTTTTTTACCAGAGCAAGAAGTTACAATAATTCGTTTCTTGGAGCGAGGATTGAACTCACAACCGTCGTTTACTGTCAAACAATGTGCCACTGCGAAATTTTTTAATATAAAATCAAAAACATAGAACGGGCTGATATTATATCATTTAGGTTTATTCGTCTTCCTTTTGAACATTCTGTCAGCACATCATAAACTCATAATATAAACGCCCATTCGTTATATAGTATAACAGGAAAAAGGTTTTCCTGGACTGCATCAGTGTCATATAAAATTCATAAGTTACTGCCATATCAAAAGAATTTATTTCAGAAATACATATTATAATTTAGTTTTATTACACAAATGTGGCAGTTTGGGAATTTTTTTATTTAAAGATATCATCGAAGTGGAGAGATTCAAAAGATAGTAATTGAGATAGATTGAGAAGCTAATTTTGAAGTGAATCTTATATATCATATATGAAGTGAATCTTATATCGAATTATTTACTTTGTTGTTTTTTGGGTGGCGAAACTCAACGCCGCACTCCTCAGTGGTCTAGTAAAGCATTACATTACCCCTAAATAATAATGGAACGAGTAACCGCTTACAACTGGATACATTCCAGCAGGGTGCTGAAACTGGAAATTTCTCTGTATTTATTTTACAAAATTGCAAGATAAACCTTAAAAATAAATTCCTATAGCTTTTTCAATTCAGTCAGAAGTAAAGACCGCATATATTGTTAATTCCAACTGCGTGTGGTCGTCGATGCTTTACAACTAATAAACTGATCTCTAATATTGATGGTGCTAAATACAAAATCTATTATAAATTTATTTGTTCGCCCGATTGGTTCTGTTATAGCAATTAAATACTACTGACAGATTGGTCTATGAATAATATTTAAATAAACTAAACGTTTGAATTCAATATTGTAATTATTGAGTGGCAAACAAAAGGATTTTGTTAGGAGCATTGTTGTTAATAATGTTGATTTTCTATTTAGTTTAGAATCATCATTAGAATTTATAAAAGCGCCTGAATGTAAACGTGATCGTATTGAATTCGACTCCTCACTCAGGGGAGAGAATTCGTTCACAAAGACTGGAAACGTCCACTTTTGGCAAGATAACATGGTGAATTGAATTCCACTTATTAATATGTAACGACTGAAATTTGAACGAAGAACGAATTTGAATTTGAATTGACGAACAAACCCAGGAAACACAAATATTGATGAGATAAGTAAATATTATAAAATTCTGGCAAAACAAAATATAGTAAAACCTAAATAATTTCATACACACTAAATTATTAAATCAGGTAATTTTAATACTCGTATATTCGCTCTATTGACAGTATCGTTCATTTCGTATTTTATCTATTGTTTAGACTCGTTAACCCATTGAAGGCTCGTTTGAATTCAGTTTTCATTCTCATTAGATACTGATTAATTGATTCAAATTATTCAAATAAACACATCAGTAATTTTAAATTTACGTTCATAGTGAAACGAATATGACAATTCTGTCTATACTAGGAATATAGTTATTATATTTATGTTCATAAGTGTTTTTATTAAAATTATTTTATTTTATAAGCTTTTCTATATTATTTGTAACAGTTAGGACGTCTGTGCAAGATGTCCAAATAACACTAAGGGAAAGGCTTACGTATTAATATTTCCAGTCGCGCTAGATAAAGAGGGTTCAGCTAAAAAGCAAGAATAAAAAATAAGCGATTTTTAAAAATATATATAGGTCATTTTGAATGTATAATCCTTAAAGGTACACCATGCCATTGTGTGTTCGTGGCGCAGCGTTAGACCAAAGGCGCCGGTTGTGGGTTCGATTACCATCCAAGTTATATTCGGGGTCCAACCCTGTTATGTGCGGGGTACACCGAGAACTTAAGTAATAACAAAATCATAAAACTACATTAAAAGTCACTTTCTCATGATATTATCACATTTTGATCACATTGAGGATTGCTCCATCACCCAATCATCATCATCATCAACAGCCATATTTTGTCCACTGCTGGACATAGGCCTTCCCCAATTCTCGCCACCACACTCGATCCTCAGCTCTTCGGACCCATCCGCTTCCCGCCAACCTCTTTATGTCGTCGGCCCATCACCCAATACTTATTTTAAAACAACGTAGCGTGAGGACATTAGTATATAAAAAAAACCTTTAAAATAACAATAACGATTATATTTTCCCTTTGGCACGTGCACGTGTCAACATAGATGACATAAAAAAGCTACAATTAGCATTTCGAAAGGACAAAGCGCCGATAAATTGTATTCAAATTTTGCGTGACGCCTTCGCCCGTTAACAGCGTGACAGCGCCGTGACATGTCTCGCCTGCTGAATTGAACGGGGGTTTTATTAGGCATTCTACATACTTCGATTGCGACGGGTATTGAAAATAGATGAAGTTGACTGTAGCTAGAATAAATGGAAGCGAGGCTTTTATTAAAGAATTGGTTGTGAAAAGTTTTTAAAGGAAGAACTCTAGTTTATATTCATTTCATGATTGTTTGATTAAGACTTAATAATTAAAATTAGATTTTTTTTTAAATATTGCAAATATACTTTAAAAATTATGATTTTTATAAAACAGTAAAACACTTATCTATATATCTTATTGGTACATATATGTATGTACACAAATAATATTTTTATTATTATAGTATCTTAAATTAATTATTAAATTTTTGGGTTAGTCCTCACCCTTATATCCTCGCAGAGTGACGCAATGACTCATTGAAGCCTGAGCGTGACAAAATAAATGCGTGTTCCAGTGACAACTCTACTTTTTGATTGATAGATACCGTAATTTTTTCCCAAGGGCGGGTTGCGGTCATAATATAATGGTTGCGATATACTAATTTGCTTATATTATATGCAATTTTGATAAGTCACCTCGATGAGTTTCGTTCTAATTCAGTTGCTTTATGTGTAGCGAAACTTAAAGCCGCACTTTAACTTACTTGCAGTATTTTTTTTGGATAATTTATGTGGAAAAAATATAAAATTCTTTAAAAAACTATGAATTATTAGTACCTAAATTAGTATTTGCTAGGACAACATAAGTTTGTATAGTTTGTTATACTACACAAAAAGTATAAGTTACATTACAGAAATACACCGATGTCATTGTGACATATTGGCTTAGGCTCTGAGGCTAGATTGTAAATACAACGTTTGCGGGTTCGATTCTTCGTCGGGGGTATAAAAACTTCGATAACAAGACAAAGCGTGACGTTGATTTCCGGGACTAAACACACAAAGTCTCTAAAATTTAGAAGCAAATGGGAAACGGAGTGTTTTAACACTAAGCTACCTCTTCCTGCCGAATCCTACTACGTGCTGAAAAAGAATATAACAAAAGTATTTTATTAATATCTACTAATATATTTCTTACTTTCATATATTAAACAATCTATAATAAGAAATAACAACCTTTACTAGATATAAACCAAAATGATCTATCAATTATATATCAGAATATTATTACAAGGGAGATGCTCAATGGTACGGAAAAATACTTATGAATGACTTTTATTTGCTTCGGCAGCGTTGATATCGAAACGAAAATATATTTATGTTTTATATATTAGATAAAAGAGACGTTCATTTTGTTATAATACAATAATGTGGTTGCCAATACAAAAAATATTTAAGTGACAGGTTTGCTTTGAAAGTATTTAATGTGACAAATAAAATAGTCCATTATGTATCTATCGGTTTCATTTAATTGGTGTAAATTGTATTTGTATCACTTTTATTTTTGTTTTTTAGGCTGTCGTAGCGCTTACTTACTAGAGATAGAGAGCTTACTAGAGAGAGAGAGTGAATCACTATTTATTAATATTTTTATTTCTTCACTCTGGCACCAAGACAAAAGCTCAGCGTTGAGATCCGCCACTCAACACACAATGCCTCGAAAAATTAGGCAGAAAATGGGGAACGGAGTATCTTAACTCCAAGATCCCTCTGCCTATATGCGTGATACAATGTTATAATAAAGAATGACAAGGATTTATTTCATAAAAAATATTATTTACTTACTCATTCATATTTTGATAATATTTAAAATTACATTACTTATAACATTTTAAGTCGTATAACAAAGAACACTATTACTGCTATTTTCTATATAAAAACATACTAAAATAAACTAGCAAACTAATTGCAACTAAAAGCCATTGGTACCTTACAAAGTTACCTTGGAGATCTCAAACACGAATGAACCACGGGCGTGGGCGTCGCTTCAACTATAAGTTTAAGTTCAATATAAAATTCGATACGTTCTATCGTAAACACGATATACCGAAGTAGCGACGTGAAAAGAAAGAAATAGTTTATAAAACACCCAACTAACAAGAGTACGTAGAGTATTATCGATTCGTTTGTTATTTTATTTACACTCTACTCAGTTATTTGACTTTGACTCTGACTTTGACTTTAAGTTTTGATTCTAAGAAGTCAATGTTTGCATTCAATGTAAACGTTGTCACTGTTGTCATAATATTTTACTTTGCACTTCATTCTGTGAGAATGTAATGGTTGTTTGTTCAAATCTTCATTGGGGTTATCAAATGTATCTTAAAGAAATTATTATTCATGTTTCGTCGAGCAATCGTTGCGTACGTTTTGGACGATATGTTTGTTTAAATATTGGAATTATGGAGATAGTGTTTATGTTATAAACAATGTTGGGCGTAGTGATGAAATATATTAGTGTTTTTACTTTCAAAATGTGCTTAATGTACATTCAAAATTACGTCATTTCAAATTGATTCAAATTAGCTTTACGTTATGTCCCGTATGTCGCAGAGGGAACCTAGTGAACCGCTAAATTATTTGAGGCATTGTTTGTTGAGCGGCGGAACTCAACGCTGGGCTTTTGCCTTCTTACGAGAGGGAAGAAATGAAAATATTAATAATGAATAATTCATTTACCGAGTGGGGATCGAACCCACGATTATCACGTCACACTCTTGTGCCCCTCCGCTACGGTGGCCTCTAGTTCAACTTGGTTACTAATATTATTATTGATCAACATTATCCGTTCACATATAAAAAATAGTCATATTTAATAATAAAAATAAATTTCAATAGTACTAATCCATAGTTCAAATAAACCAACGATAGCTACTATTCACGAACTAAATCACAGAAGTTTCCATTGAAAAGACAATGGAGTAATTTAAGCAATTTATATCTCTATCGGCATTCCCAGCACTAAAAGTTAGTTGGATCGAAACAGTTAATAGTGGTTATTACCGGTTACTTTGACGAAAAAGTGCATTAGAGTGCTATAAGTGGAATAAGACTATTTGAATATACAGGTTAAGTGAAGTGTGTTGGGAGTGCGGCCACTTACAGTGCCGATTTGCCTCATTTACTATAATTACATCACTTTATTTACTCGAATTCTCGGTAGCTGTTGCTAGATGGACAATATTTTAGTAATTTATATTCAATTCGATAGAGTATGGTGTGTTTAAATGGTAATTTTTGTACTTTGTGTGGGAAAATGGTTGTTTATGATTTATTTGGTGATGATGATGATGAATAGTAAATGAATCCGGAACTTAGGTATTTGACATATTGTGTCTAAAAATAATCAAACATCTTCTATGTCTGTTCTGTTTTTGGTACTACTAAGTCCTACTAAGTCCGTAGTGGGTAAGAGGGTAGTGTTAAGACTCTTTGCTCCCCACTGTCGCAGAATTCTGCGCGCTGAATTCGCGCTTCACCTCGATACAAGAGCGATGAAATTAAAATATTTCATTTCTTCGAGTGGAAATCGAACCGACAACCTGTCACGTTTATAATCACATACTTGTTCCCTTACGACTGGCCTCATAGAAGACATAAAAGTCTTAGAAAATATAATTATGTATTGCTGGCTTTCTATAAATAAATACGAAAATAATCATCCAGTATTACCAGATAGATTTTACTATAGAAAGGCCATGATGTTTCCCAAAGAATTTTATATCAACTTCGGCTGCTTTAAAATTGGTCATCTCTGTTTTCTTTTCACGTCTTACATCCCCTTTTCTGGCTCATCACGGTTTGTTAGACGCCCCAGGAGTATACCCCGAGGGTTTACCGAAAGGGAACCTTTCTTTGAATATTGCAGATGACTTCAGTAAGTTTAGCTTATCATAACTCCAATACGTGGGGTGGAATGCGCTTGATCTTTGCTCAAAAGAAAATTAAGTGAAGAACAAAGGAATTAAATTTCAGTTTAAACTTTTAATCTTTTCACTCATTTTAAATTTAAAATTATCTTAAAAACGGAAATATTTTTTTGTACTAATTTATTATCAAAAACGATATGAAGAATATGCATTATGAAGAATATACATTCCAAATACACAAAATAAACACAAAATTTTTATTCCTACATTCTAGTGCGAAGCGCGGTGTTGAGTTCCGCCACGCAACACAATGCATCCAACATTCGGGGGAAACGGAGAGCGAAGTGTCTTAACACTGCTCCCTACCCTGCTATAAACGGGATACGTTAAAAAAAATCCAATAACATAAAACATAATAAATAACAATAATTGCACTCACATGCGAATTGAGCCATTAAAAATAAGAGACGACAATAATATTTAAAACATCTGTATGTTAAACAAGTTCTTAACATGTTTATAGCTGTCATTACAAGTTACAATTTCTCACCTCGCTCTTAAGGTTTAGGGCTTAAGCCGAGAGATAGATGTATTGCGAATGGCGAATAAATAATAATTCAATGTCTATGATGTCAGACATTGGTATATATCAATGTCAGACATTGGCGTTCGTGTGAAGCGTATATTACTCCATATCGTAAAATCCAGAGATTGACAAAAGCCGTAAAGTTTTATGTCCAACACGTCGTCGTCGTACCCTCTCAATTACAATAACAAATTATTACAAATTTTCAACTCGAGCTAGTGTCATAATATAATATATGCTAAAACTTAAGTTACAATGTTTGCCGTTGATTTTATGTTCGAGAAATCTTTTGTATGTGCAATGTAAGACATGTTAATCGCTTTATTTTGCCTTTGGAAGTTAGAAAGAAATTAAAAAAGGATTTTTAGTTTGCCTTTACAAACAAAATGGCTTACTATGTAATACTGTTCAATAAGTATTTAAAAATGTTGCGTCTATTATATAATTGCTGTTTCCATTCAGTTTTTAGATTTTAATGAGCTTTGCTGTTTACTAGAAAATAAATTACAAAGTTTACTGTCGTGAGTGTATTGTTTTGTAGTTTCACGCTGTTTCCCGCATATGCCAGAGCAGGCAGAGAGAGCCTAGTGCTAAGACACTCCGCTCTCTACTTTCTGCTGAATTCTGGAGGCATTAGGTTGTCGGTCGGGTCTCCACGCCACGCTTTGCCTCCATACCAGAGCGGAGAGCAGATTGCCCTCAGTGAATGTAATTCTAGGGGAACTTTTCAAAATATCGGCATATTAAAAATATAGATTAATAATAAAAATGTAGAATTTCAAAACTAATAAACACTAAACCAGCAATATATGCGTTTTATTTACAACTTAATTAAATTTTAGTTAACTTACCCATCTATACAGGTATTACAAAATAATTTTACGTCTTTACCCGATGTTTGTGAAGTTATAAATAAAATAGAAAATCTAACTATAGTTTGCCTGCAGCGGGATCTAGGCATGGATCCTGTCCTACTATTAAGGGTTGTCTCGGAGCAGTTTAACCATATGCGTGTCGTATAGCCTGTAATTTGCACAGGTCTGCTATATTATGATTTAATGCATGGCACATACCTATCAAAACAACGATTTAACATTCAAACGACAATAGATGTTGCAAGAAAGAATTATGGGATAAATGGGGGATTATGGGTTCTTTGTTCCAATTGTAAGAATATTTGTAAGTAATTAATAAGGTATTTCATAAATATTTTTGTGAGGCTAGTTGTAGCGCAAGGGCATAGACGTGTGACTGGAAAGGCGATAGGTTGTGGGTTCGATTACCAGTCAAAGTAGTGACATATTTAATATTCTCATTTCTTTGCTCTGGTGTCGAGGCAAAGCTCGGCGTTTAGTTCCGCTAGACGAAACACAGAATAGATTAACAGTCCACCTTATAAAGTAATTAAAGAATTGACGATAGAAAACATCCTTGGTAACACCCACACCCTTTGTAACGAGTATAGTGCTTGGAAATAAAAATATACATATTTTCATATTATTTAATAATGAATGACTATATTAAAAGAACATAATATAAATATTACCAATTTCTAGTACCTAAAACAGCAAATGCGAACATAAACGTAAAGTTAAATAATAAATTAGACTCGTTCGAATTTTATGTATTTTTTATGTAAAATTGTAGGTTTTATGCAGAAGTGTGCACTTAGCTCTATTTACATAAAACAAAGAGAAGGGGAACATGTGTATGTATGAAAGAGTATGCTATTATAGATTTTTAATGTACGCCCCGCATCGACTGAATGTTAGTGTTTCGCTTCTTTTAATTGCTATGAATTAAAATATTGGTATTGTAAAATACTTAACATACATACATTTAAAATTAAAATATACATATATATATTGTATTTATTTACTAAACGTAAATAATATTTTAGTTAGGAAAGTATTATGATTTAGCCTAGTGGTTGGTTAGTGGGCTTGCGTGTTTAGGTAAAGGCAATTGCACTTGATGAGGATTAATGATGAATATTTGTGTGATGGACAGCTTTTCCACGAGGCCGTCGTAGTGCAGTGGCACAAGCATGTGACTCTAAGCACGACGGTTGTGGGTTCGATTCTCACTCGAAGAAATTAATAATTTTCTGCCGGATTCTGGAGACATTGGGTGTTGAGTGGCAGAACTCAACGCCGCGCTTTGCCTCGACACCAGAGTGAAGAAATGGAAATATAAACGTAAATAAATATTTCACTTCCTCGAGTGGGATCGAACCCACAACCGTCGCGTTACAGTCGCACCCTTGTGCCGCTGTGCCACGACTGCCTCGCAATAAATATTGATGACATAAACATAATAAAATATTAGTGAAAACTAATTTTATTATAAAAATACAATATATTATTTTTGATTACCCAAATATCTCATTTATTTGAATCAAACTCGTTTCGTCCATGCAATTTATTTTATAATCTATATATATAAAATCGAAAGGTCACTCACTCATCACGAAATCTCAGAAACTACATGTGCTAGAAATCTCAAATTTTGCATAGGAGTTATTTATAGGACGTAGGTGCTCGCTAAGACGGGAATTTGCAATATTCGACTTCTAAGGGGTTGTTTTTGGGGTCGAAAGTTTGTATGAAACTTCGTTACTACAAATGCTAGGAGTCTCAAATTTTGCATAGACGTCACTAGGACGTAGTCATGGAGACAGAAATTAATAATAACATAGTTCACGCGGGTAAAACCGCGAGCGGGCCGCTAGTATGGGATAAAATTCCACTTTTCTTTTTATTTTACACTCGAACTTCTGCATCGAAAGTTGTCAAATTTACCACATTTTTACGTTTTATAAGCGATAAAATCTGCTTGATAAAATTGGGTATTAGCCACTAGCAAAAATTTTAATAGAATTTAGCCGAAACGGTGTTAAAAAGAATAAATAATTGTACAATCAAAGTTCATTGCCAGTTTTGGCGTTTGGTAACATATTCAATTTGCAGTTATCGTCCAGATTATCACTTGTCATTTATTTATATGAAATTCTTGTAATTTAAGTTCTTTGTCATATATATAGTTTGGCAGCTGGGCAGAGCAAATTTTCATTTTTGATTTAGTAGGTTTATTTGATAGAAAATCATCATCATCATCATCAACAGCCATCTTTTGTCCACTGCTGGACATAGGCCTTCCCCAATTCTCGCCACCACACTCGATCATCAGCTCTTCGGACCCATCCGCTTCCCGCCAACCTCTTTATGTCGTCGGCCCATCTGGCAGAGGGTCGTTTGAAATAGAAAATAGAAATAGAAATTATGAAGAAATAATTAATTTTCCTTGCTTATTAAGTAATAGTTCTACGTAAATTAAATGTTAGATTTAATATTGACCATTAACTTATATGCCCCAGTCTAGTTAAACGAACTCCCTGAACACATTGTCTCGACGTTGCTGCTGGTCGTAGAAAATAAAGTTATATTCATACTTGTTTGGGATAAAAATACGAACGTGAAAATATGTAATATTCCGTTGTGATGCAGTTGGAACGTGTCTGTATTCAGCGAGTGTTTGTAGATTTAAATATCACTTAATGAAACCTGATCAAAGATCCATTTTTTTCACTTCACGCTGTATCCCGCATGTAGCAGGGTAGGCAGAGAGAGTGAGTGTTAAGACAGCCCGCTTTTGCCGAATTCAGGAGGCATTGAATGTTGACTGGCGGAATTTAACGCCGCGCTTTGCCTCGACGCCAGAGCAAAGAAATGAAAATATTAAATATTTCCTCGAGTACGAATCGAACTCACTGGCCTCGATTTAATTTGAAATACCCAAATATATTAATAACAGAAACAACACCTTTCTCTACTTAAAATTTAGTCAACCAAATACGAACGCTAGTGACTATGCAAAACGACAAAAAAAGGGGTACCAATTTTAGCATCATCAGAAAATGTGGAGCTAGACAAATGCTGGAACGCGTTCCACACGAGCAAAACGTGATATGACTTCCAATTTATTTAGGGTGTGTTCTCGTTATGCAACAGAGTAACGTCAGTAATGTACTGAACTGGTAACAAATAAATGTTAAAACAGGAGTAGGTACGGTCGGTTCGGACATAAAATTTATTTATTATTGTGCAGGCGCGAGCACGCACGTCTATTTCGTGGACAAATTTATTGCAAGCCGATTCAGCTTTGCACAACGTAGGGGTGTTTCAGTTAAATCAGCTTTTGTTATAACTAATTGTTTTACAGACTCCATAATCCTGTTATTAAAATATTTATTCGTATAAATTCTTGCTCTAACTTTTATATCTGGTTTTAGAAATTTTCTACTATATTTTCTACTTCAAATCTTTTAAAATAAAATACTGTAGACATACCCGAAACTGTCTTGGAATATATTTCAAATAAATTCAAAGCCAGCGTGCCATCTTTGGGTAATAAAGAAGGATGTGCATCGTAAACTTCAATGATACACGCAGCGTCTCACAATGGAACAAAATATGTAATGTTATCGGAAAGTTTGAAAAACAGTGTCGTGCCCGTTACGTGGCGTTGTTTGAAATGTAAATAACGCCTTTGTCGTTTCGAATTTGTTAAGGTTTTTTAAAATGAATAGAACCTTAAAATTATGATTACATTGTGTACTACTTGAGATGAAGAAACATAGGCTTAGATCATCGTTGCTCAGGCACAAGCGTGCAAGTGTAAACATGGATTCGATTCTGATTCGGGGGAATGGAATATGTAATGTTTTTATTTTCCCGCTCTGGTAACGAAGCAAAGTGCGTTTATGTTGTTATCCAGTTAGAAAAAAAGAACAAATAAATAAATAATGAACTTGAAAAGAATCCTTATAAAATGAGATTTTTAATAGTATATTATTATTTATCTTTTAGATTCATGCATATAGCAGGTTAGTCAGAAGGAACCTGGAAACCTTGTGCTAAGACACTTCCGTTCTCCTTGTAAGTTTTGGTAATGCAGTGAATTTTACACCAAATGCAGCAAGAATGGTAGATAAGCACTCATATCTTTCTCTCTGGTCTTGAAAGACGAATAGACACCCAAACACACAGATAACAAAATAATCCTTTGAAGGTTTTATTTTT
>JAEBDU010013891.1:0-16042 GCA_016802625.1 Heliconius numata
ACCCAAACACACAGATAACAAAATAATCCTTTGAAGGTTTTATTTTTCTTTTGACGTAGAGAACCCTAAAAATATATTGCTATTGTCAATAAATAACATATGTAATAGTAATATAGTATAAAAACAATGTCAATATATATTTTAGATTATCTGTATTCCTCTATAGCAATTACTGGCACGCGGCTGAATTACTTTCAATCCTCTTTATCCGCTATACAAATTGCTTTGTTTGAATTTTTCGTAAAAGCAAACAAATAAAATTGATTCAAATTGGAACAAAAATATTACGTAATGTATGTATAAAGGTTTTTTATTTATTGATTATTTTTTTTTAGACGGAATATTATGATGTATTTAGACGGCATATATTACAGAACGAAGTAGATCAAATTCGAACTCAATGTCATAAAATTCATTAGATATAAGGCATATATATTAAAAAAAAACAAAAAAACTGTTTTTTTATTATATTTTCCCAATAATATTATAGTTTAAAATTTATAAATGTATATCAAAATCCAATGCATTACCTTGCAACTTGCAGAATATTTACTTCGAACCCATGTTTCATTATGCAAGCCAAGTTTCGAAAGCTTGTAGAAGGTAAATATCTCAGTGCTTAGAAGGATATGCTTGAGATTTGGCTTATTTAGTTCCATTTAGGATGCCTTGGCCGAAGTTGAGGTTGGCTTCTTAATTACTCATCGCTATCAGCTGACCACTGCAAGTGAGACGTTCTAAAAGCTTATTACAGTCTACTGCACTATATGTAAGCGTGCTTGGTCAAATTGCCTTAATGTTAATTGCGAATAGATTAAACACTGAGATGTTCTATTTAGTATATTTATATTATATACAAATAAGTATGGAATAATATTTTATTGCATATGGTTAAGGAAATCTTAAAAATAACGTGAGAATATTATAATGAAACAAAAATCGGACAAATGCGATTCGGACTCGCAAACCGAGGGTTTCGTACCGATTTCAAGATTGAATGTCAACCGGAAATACAATTAGTAAAAGTTGACGAAGTTAAATTCATTTTATATGAATGACCTACAATTATATATTTATAATGTTTTTTTTGTATGATTTTTAGGAAATTTTTAGGTGTTGGATTATTGACTGTAAGTTCTCACTTTTTGCCAAATTTCACATCCTAAAGGTTTTGATAATGCGGTTAATTTTTCCTTTTGACGTCCGGAACCCTAAAAAAATACTAGATAGTTTTATAACGAAGACTCACGACAGCAAAGCGAAGGTATGAAAATGTTAAATATTTCATGTCCTCGAGTGGAAATCGAACCCGCAACCTGTCACGTTTACATGCTTGGGCTCTATCTCTACCTCGACTACTATATAGTTTTCGTTTGTGTAATAATAATAATAATAATAAAATATATGCTCTGGCTAAATCTCCATGAATAACGACATGTACTGGCTGTCAACGGCGAATACTATTATTATCATCAGCGTAAGTGATTTAGTACTATTGTTTCATACAAGTAAAACAAATACTCAGCTAGGGCAAAATGTAAATAGAAGTTACTTGTTTAAATAAAGACTAGGAACAATTTAAATGAATTTTATGATTCTTTTATTACTTCGTTCCGGGTTGAGAGTTACATACAAAAATAAAGTTTCACCGCTAATAAAATGTTTTCATTGCAACCGTAGTGTTGCTTGTGTGTAATAATGTCAGTATATAAGCTTTTAGTTTCTTTTGTATTATTTTTATAATATAATTCTAAGTATTATAGTAGCAAATATCCTTGTATTATGAAGAATCTGATTTGTGTTTTTTCACTATCACTCTCCCATTTTAAATTCTATGACAATGTTTATTAATATTTGGTGCTGGAGAATTGAGAAAACAATTTCAATTTTTGTATTTTTGCAAGCTTGCCTTAACGTTTATTGTTTATTTTATTTCATTAAACTTCTAAATAAAAAAGGTATACCATTTTAAAAAAATGCTGTTTAACAAATTTGCTATAAATAACTGTTTCATTGAATTATAAAAAACGAAAGTATCGCATTTTAGTAAATTAATACTTATATAGTTCAAACAGGCGAAGCCACAAACTGGTCACTAGTCTTTAATAAATCGCGAGTTGAACTTACAAGTTTATAATTACACTGCAGTGAATTTTAAAGAAACAAACAAGAGAGCCAGTCACGATTAACTTCCAGAACAATTTCAAAGTAAATGTAAAGTTCCCAACGGATCAAACTATCTATACAAAGTTGGCGAACGAAATAATTATAGTATTTTATAGGTACTAGGCAATCAATTATAGTTTTATCGTAAAAAATCTATCGACTAGACGTCAGCCCACCAACACACTCGCTCTTAATGACTACACAAAATCATATTGTTATTTCGGTAAAAACTTATTCGTACATCTATATATATACTAGCGGACGCGCGCAGCTTCGCTTGCTTATTTAAGCTATTCTAATAAACCACGAACATATGTTCAATGAAATATTTTTAAGAGTCTAAATTTCAAATTTTATAAAAGTCAGTGGCGATTTAAAGAATTTTCCATACAAACTTTCAACCCCTTATTTGCACCCTTAGAGGGAGAATTCTAGAAAACTATGAAATACGTGGTCAATTAAATACTTTTAAAAATCTAAATTTCATATTTTATAAAAATCGGTGCCGATTTAATTTTTTTTCCATACAAACTTTGAACCCCTATTTTACCCCTTTAGGGTTAAAATTTTTCAAAATCCCTTCTTAGTGGATGTCCAGATTACGAAAGTAAACATCTGTCCAAATTTAACGTTTCTACGCACAGCGGTTACGGCTGTGCGTGCGTCTTACCTCAGTCAGTGAGGACAAGTCCTTTTATATATATAGATAAAATCGAAAGGTCACTCACTCATCACGAAATCTCAGAAACTACAAGTGCTAGGAATCTCAAATTTTGCATAGGAGTTATTTATAGGATGTAGGTGCTCGCTAAGACGGAAATTTGCAATATTCGACTTCTAAGGGGTTGTTTTTGGGGTCGAAAGTTTGTATGGAACTTCGTTACTACAAATGCTAGGAGTCTCAAATTTTGCATGGACGTCACTTATAGGACGAAGGTACTTATAGAGACAGAAATTAATAATAACGTAGTTCACACAGGCGAAGCCGCGGGCCGGCCGCTAATATTTTATATACACAGCATCAATCATTTTTTTCTACATTGGTAAGAAAATGAATTACGAGTATGCTATAAGTGTATACGGTCTCGCTTGAAAAAATGTGTGAAAAATTACCTCGATTACCTCTAATGATGGTGTGACGCCATATTCTGTAGTCATTTTCAGAAGCCATCACGTAAATTGATATTACTTTGATATTTTTCATTACTCTATCAAGTGTTTCGTGCAAATATGCCTTAGTTATAAGTTTCTGATCAAGGTAGATTTTCTAAGTTCATAATTATATATTTCTAGATATTTGTTAAAAAAAGTTCATTTTTCTGTTAAACCGTTGAAAGAAAAAAAAAAACTACTTAAGTTTAAGTAAACAAAGCGCAAAATAAAGTCTTTCGCTTTGATTGTAAATCAAAAGAATTTAAAAAAATAATTATAAAAAAAGCGAGCATTTTTGTGTTAATATTTAAAAAAAACCAATATCAAATATCTATTAATTAAAACAACCAATATGACATATACTCAATTACGTAAAATAACTACGATTACTTTAATCACGACCTTAAAAACCCATTCGAACCTAATTAGCCCTGATCGAGCCGGCCTTGTAGCGGGAGCTGAACCAATAAACAAGAGGTAAGATGAAAGGGCGGCGCATATAAAACCTCTCAAGTAAATATTGGATGCACTAATTATCATAAAAGTACCTGTTTACGTTAGTCGTGGGACCATTACCCAACAGCTGTCATTATGGATGATTGTCGATAAGGCGAAGCCCGCCACCCACGACGATCCCGCACAACTCAACACACTAGTATTTACCGGTAAAAGATCGTCTTATACTAGCGACATACCGGTAAAAGATCGCAACTTGTTTGTATCTTATCAGATAATCCATGGATACATATTAGCATTAATTGGTCTTGTATTTATTACTTCATCTTGCCGGCAGGGGCACAAGGATTCGACTGTAATTCGACGGGTGTAGGTTCGAACATATTAATATTAGGTATCATTTCTTCACTTTAGCACCAAGGCAAAAACTCCGGCGTTAAGTTCCGCCATTCAACACGCAATGTCTCGAAAAATTCGGCGTATCATAGGGAACAGGAAGTCTTAACACTAAATTTTCTCTCTGCCTATCCTGCTATATATGAGATACAGCGTGAAGTTATTCTTTTATCTATCTCTTAAACGATTTTCGATATAAAAATATTAAATACCCACACTCAAACCGGAATCTTGTATTTTGACAACGCTCGAACGCCGAGATCATTCGGCATTACGAAGTGAATGATAAGAAGAGTAACGTGCAAAAGTTGGGTCGTAAATTTCGCGAGAACGTCTGCTAGGTCTCAACCGATCGGAACAATCTGATTATTCTTTCGACAGTTCATCTGGATTTATTGGATGAATTTTATATTTTACAACAATCTTCTTGAGGCCAATCGTGGTGCAGGAGCTCAGAGTGTGATTGTAAACGTGACTGGTTGGGGGTTCGATTCCCATTCAACGAAATGAAATATTTACTTAAAAGGAAATATAATTCCATTTCTTTGCTCTGGTGTCAATATACAATGCCTCCAGAATTCGGTGGAAAGTGGGGAACGGAGTATTTTAACACTAGGTTCTCTCTGCCTACCCTGCTGTGTCCCGGATACAGCATGACGCTGATTCAATTTAATTTCAACAACAAACTCTAGCATGCATAAATCAATTTACTTTATAATATTTTTAATAGCTTTAGTAATACTTGAATCTTTAATGGATTTCTACCGGCGATAAACTTTAATAATTATAGAGAGTTGTAAGTAAACTAACTGAAGTTTTTTATCGTGTTTAGTAATAATGATGTCGCGATAGAAATCAATTGTAGATATGGTTCATCTCAGGAGCCAGGTAATAACAGTTATCGGAGGTGCCCGCGGGCGGTGAGTTCCGTGACCTCGTCTTACGCTGCCACAGTGGAATTCGAATACTTATATAATATTTTTGTTTATTCATATTTTTTGAGCATTTACTGTAAGTGTAGTGATAGTTTACTTCTCCACTTTCCATTGATATTGAATTTTTGCATATTCTTTAGTATGACCTTTTAGGTTTTTTGTTATTCTCGATTTAGCCGAGAAAGATATTTAAATATGAATAACTAGTATGTTCTTTTCTTTATTAGTAACGAAATATAACTAAAAACCATAATAATAAACCATAATTTAAAATTAATTTTAATTTTGTAAAAAAAATTTAAGTTATCTGTAGCATACGATGTCAAGAAGCAATTTATTTATAACAAAATAATAATATAATATACTTTGCCGTTAAATATTAAAACAAAATTCATTAAAAAAAAACCTATTAATAACATAATGATTGACATACGAACATACATTTCAATACATAGCTACTGTAATAAAGTTAGAAGTGCCTCCTGTTCAGAGGCAACCGCATCCCCCGAATTGCTGTCCACGACAGGCGGTTCAGGAATACGGTACCAACTTCGTTATAGGAATAACCTGGCTATAGAAAAACGGGAATACGAGATAAATGTTGCGTGAAACTGTTTCTATATTGTAAGAGATCAGTGAAACCGCTAAAAGCTCGAAATGGTTAGTTTTTTTTAAAGTACTAGAAATGTAGGTTTTTTTAGATTAGCAGATTTTGTTAAATTTACATAGAGTGTGTTAAGAAAAATAAATACTGTATTTGTAATGATTTAACTAGAAAAAAACTTTGTGAAATCATATTTTTTGCTTCACGCTGTATCCCGCACGTAGCAGGATAAGTAGAGGGAACCTGAGAACCTAATATTAAGACACTCCGTATTTATTAAGATAACTTCCATTCCCCACTTTCCGGTAAATTTAATCGTTCATCGCCGCAGTTGCCTTATTACCAAAGCGAGGAAATTAAAATATTAAATATTTAATTTACTCGAATGTGGATTGAACCCACAACCTGTCACGCTTACAGTCACACGCTTGTGCCAACGAGCCCTTACTGGAGCAATTACAATAAACAATATTGCATTTTTACTATACATAAAAGATTTCCAATTTTAACCTTATAAAACAAGTAAAAAACCTATATAATTTATATCATTATACTAACATAATAATTTTGGTCAACACGTCCTTAAATGTTCTTGGAATATTCTTACAAACAGAATACCAAAGTATCAAATAACTATAAAAAAAACGAAAAAAAATAACACTAACACTCTTAGTTTTAAATAACACTTATACATTGACCTTCCAATACGAATACAATTAAGATACAGGTAGAACTTAAGCTGCAGTTCATTTTAAACAGCCATTGCTATTGGAGCTTACTATAATAAAATTAAAGGTCACCCCCACATTGTCGAGTGCAACTGTTTTTATGAGATTTTTTATTAAATTCATTTGGGAACCTTGTTTTATGGCCACTGTTATTTGACACCTAATTACTTACGTTTTATGCTTATTCTTGAAACTGATGCGGCCATTTGTTTTTATTGTTTTATTCGTCGAATGATCCCTGTGGTCTCTTATTTGCAAAAAGTTTTTATACGTCCCTAAAATAAACTTTATTATGACACCGACGCAACAGTGTATGCCATGTCGTTTAGTGTCGTATGGTTTAGATGCAATCTTTACAATCTGACTTATAATATCTATAAATTTATCTGTTTTATCAATTTTTTAAATCAAAATTAGCTTCACACTGTATCCCGCACACAGCAGGGTAGGCAGAGATAACCTAGTGTCAAAACACTCCGTTTCTCACTTTCTGCTGAATTTTTCGAGGCATTGCGTGTTGAGAAACGGAATTAAACGCCGGGATTTTACCTTGGTGGCAGAGCATTGATATGAAAATATTTATAAATAATAATTAATTCCCTAGAGTGGGGATCGAATCCACAACCAACGCCCCCTGTGCATTGATGACTTCTTTTATCATACAGAGATATAATTCTTGTTTTCATCAAAACAAAAACAAGAAATATATTTACAAAATAAGAGATTTGTCGAACGTTTCCCTGGTCGTGTTGAAAGATGACTAAAGACGCACTTTATATTGGAGACGAAATGCATCGAATGGGCGGGAGTGAATAATTTCATTTGATTTATGCTTTTCTAGGGAACCGTCGTCCTCATTACAATTTGACATTGAATGATGATCAGAGTTCGAAGAAAAATACCGTGTTTAACCCTCGCAGTTTACGGTATAATTTGTATATGAAAAAAGTGTGACCAATCGATGAGTGGAATGGATCTCGAAATGAATTGGTAGCTTCAATTACTTGGCTTTGGGTCTTTGTTTTTACAGCATGATGGAAAAAATAGATTAGGTTTTTTATAGGTATATGTGTAATATGTTTAATGTATATATAGTACTTACAATAGTTCCCTTCTTAGCAGGGTAGGCAGAGGGAGTTAAATGCTAAGAGACTCCGCTTCCCACTCTCCATCGAATTTTAGAGGCATTGCTTATAGAGCGACGAAACTCAACCCCGCACTTTGCCTCGACACCGGAGCAAAGAAATGAAATTATAAACGTTTCATTACATCGAGGGGAATCGAACCCCCAACCTGTCTCGATATCCAACATCAGAACTAACAAAAATATATCCAATACAAAAAACAAAAAAACATAACATAGTATTCATCAGGATTTCCATTTATTTCATAGTTGCAAACAATAAAGAAAACACATTAATAACTCATACAAATAAAGCAACCCCCATACAATTTTTGCAAGACTCATACAATAAACGGTAGACGTGCACTGTCTTTGTTGCGGAAGCGGATGTTAGACGGCGTGTCCGGTGTAACGAGGCACTAAGCCAACAGTTGCGTGACACAACCGCTTGTGAAAATAACCATAATTAGTTAGTTAGTTAGTGAGTTACACTGTAATATTAAATAAGTAAGGGTGAAGTGAGTGGAATATAGGGAATTTAATAAAATAATAGAGGTCGTTCTGGCGCAGTGGATTAACTGGGCTGTAAGCGTGTTTTGAGGGGTTCGATCCCTACTGGGGGTACGTTCTGATACAATAAGTGCGACGATGAGATCTGTCATCTAATAGGCCAATTCGCAGAAAATGGATAATTTCTTAACGATATGTCCCTTCTGTTTACCCTGCTATGTGAGAAAATGTATCTTTTCCATAGAAAATCATCGAAATCGGTTGGCGTGATATTGAGTTATTCGTACATACTTAATGCAAATTTAAGGCTTCTGTCATTTTCTCAAGCTTAGCATTGCCGAAAATGGACCAAATTAAAATGGAACCACACGTAAAACACCAACTTTTAAAAAAAAAGAATCATCAAAATCGGTTCATCCAGTCAAAAAGGGGTTGAGGGGGTTGAGGTTCCAAACATAAAAACATTCGAACTGAGAACCTCCTCTTTTTATAGAAGTCGGCTAAAAAATAAAGAAGCTTCAACAGGAACTAGCTCATTTTACAAAAATATCCTCAACTTACATTTTACATATTTAGAATGGGATAAAAGTGACAGATAAGAGCTGAAGTCCTCCATCCATCGCGATACTCACATAGTCCCTCTCACGACACAAGTCACGTATTAAATGAGAATATTCGGGCGAGCCTCTCTCTTATTTATCATTCTAATCAGACCTACATCCTATGAATTTTATACAAGATTGAACGATTTAGTGAGTAAAATTGATGGAATGCCCGTCGATGATGGCGGGGTTTTTGGAGATCGCTACTGTGTAAATACTGGTTTAGTCCAAAAAATTATATATGAGACCAAAATTTATTTAGATTATGGTGGTATACGATTGAAATCTTGAAGCCGAAGCGTGGCGACTACGGCTACTGACGGTTGTAGGTTCGATTTCACTCGAGGGAACAAAATATTTAATATTTTCTTTTCTTTGCTGTGATAACCAGGCAAATAAGCGCGACGTTGAGTCTCTAACCTCTGTAAGTGGAGAACGGAAGTGTCTGAATGGGCAATAGAATATCCTAACACTAGGTTCCCAGGTTCCTCTGCCTACCCTGCTATATGTGGGATGTAATATTATGAAGAATAGACGTATTACAACAGGCATTGCTAAAAAAAAATTATGACTATAAACCAATTAAAATTAAAACATTGATATTGTATGACATTGGATTCATAAGAAATAATTAATTTATATTATTAATAAGGTGCGGTCTACTATTTCTGTTACTAATTAAAAATGTATAAGAACCCGTATTGTATATGACAAAAAAGCATAAATAATATTGCGTATTGTTAAAAGTATAACTCGCCTACTTTAAGTTTCAGTATGCGAGCATGCTTCATATTTAAACTTGAAAATGTGGAACTTCAATATTTTTTTCATATCTTTTTTTCATTTATTTACTGTGAATATACGAATAAATACACGTTTAATTTTAATTATTTTTTGTATTTTTACATATTTTTGTGTTTTGAAGATAAGCTTCTCTTTGTGTCCCGCATATAGCAGTGTAGGAAGAGGGAACCTAGGAACCTAATGTTAACCAAAAAAATGCCGTAATATTATAGACATTAAAAAACATATAATTTATTTATTTAAGCCAAAGCTAAACAGTAATAGCACAGAACTCCCCCTACTCCTATCACGCAGCAGTCACAAAACCCATACATTAAAACAGATTGACACATTTCCACAAGAGCCTCAGCAAACCTTCTCCACATTCAAGATCTTAAAAGCCGCACAGCAAATAAAGTAACCGACTTATAAGAAATGATGAGTATCGTTCCTCAACTGTCGAGCGGATTCGCATAAATATAAAGGTAAATGATGTTCACGTTGAAGCTGTCAGTGCTCAGAGCGGAGCAATTAATTACAATTTTAATTGAACCAGCAGAGCTGAGTAAAATGAGCATTGCCGTAACTCTTGTTAGTACTAAAGTCCTAGTTTGCATTACATTTTATTGATGAATAAAAACTATTTATGTTAGGCGTAAAGGTGGTTTGTGTTATGTTTGATAAATTGCATATTAATTGAATTAAATATAAGATAGGTATTTTTTTTTTCGAGTGAGCACGTTTGCTTATTGGTGAACCGGACTTCAATCTATATATATCTATATATATAAAATCGAAAGGTCACTCACTCATCACGAAATCTCAGAAACTACAAGTGCTAGGAATCTCAAATTTTGCATAGGAGTTACTTATAGGACGTAGGTGCTCACTAAGACGGGAATTTGCAATATTCCACTTCTAAGGGGTTGTTTTTGGGGTTGAAAGTTTGTATGAAACTTCGTTACTACAAACGCTAGAAGTCTTAAATTTTGCATGGACGTCACTTATAGGACTCATGGACAGAAATTAATAATAACGTAGTTCACGCAGGCGAAGCCGCGGGCGGGCCGCTAGTAATACCAGAAATACAAAAACCAGACAAGTGCGAGTCGATTTCGTTCTCCAAGAGTTACGTACCAGTTGTAGGTCAACGGGAAACAAGTTGTAATTACGTGTCGAATCTTATACAAAATACAGTAAAAACGAAGTATATATGCTCATATCTTTTGATTGCGTTGATTTAAAGTTCGATTTTTTCTGTACTCCAAAGAATATTTGATATTAATATCAGCCTGACACCTACATGCGATCTCAAGATAAGAAATGGTCTTGACAGATGGAAAACAATTGATTCTATGAGGGTCCCGTTTTTTTTCTCTTGAAAATTACATTAAAAATGAGCAATGGAATGTCTTAACACTAGGTTCCCAGGTTGCGGCTTCCCGGATATGTGTGGGAAATAATGTGAAACTATAAAATAAATATTTCCTGTAAAAGTAATGTTAAAAGTACATTTGTGTAATTAGGCCATCTTGGTGCAACTAGTGGGTCTCAGGCATCATTTCAGTGTAAATCTGACAGATTTGGTACGATGCTCACTTGAGGGAATTTCTTATTTTAATAATAAAATATAAATTTAATATTTAAAATGAAAAAAAGAATTCTATAATTAATTTAATATTATGTCACGAACAACAAATGGATCTGTCACAGCATAAATGTAGGTTAATAAAAAATATATAATTAATGACATTTAGCAAAATTTACTTTAAACAAACGAGATCCAGAATGACAAATCGTCATGTTTTTAAATTAATATGCAAATCATATATGAGCGTTCTCTATTCAACAAAAAATAGAACACCTGCTCAGGTACCTACTGAATGTGTGTTAATTAGAATTTATTTAGTACATAACTTAGTATACACTCGAGGCCGACTCTGTAACCACGAAAGGTGGGTTCGATTCCCTCTGGAGAAGTTCTATGAATTTCGGCGCCGTTGAGGTACAGCACTCAACACTCAAATCCTTTAGAATTCGGTGGAAAATCGATCGGGGGGTCGAAGTGTTTTAACACTAGGCTAGCTCTGCCTACCCTGTTCCGTACAAAGCTAAACAAACCTGTCCTGTACAAAGTGAAGCTAACCAAAATCTGTTCATCTTTATACATCTCCCTCATCATGTGACCCATACATAAAACATTTTATACTTATTTATTTTAAAAAATCCATTAAAAAAAGTAAAAAATAAAAATAAATATCAACAACTATAAAATACGAGTCAAAAATCCAAACTGCTATGCACAATTAAAGCAACTATTATTTTTAATATTTATAGGTATCTTCCGATGACATTTCGGTCCCATATGTGGCAGAGTTGACGACAGAGAGGACACCACATTTGGAACATGTGGTATCAATTAAACTTTAAACTCTTACTGAGAGCATAATAAAGATAGCGTTGAATAATGATGCGTGGAGAATATTTTACGAATGACTGCCACTTAAACAAGTGACTTTGTAATTTTTAAAAATAAACACGAAGTTTTAGTTTTCGTTGTCTTTTTTTTGTCTTTTTTTTTTGGGTCGTCCGCTGCGATTGACATACAATTTGTCTGAGACAACGATGGGCTGTGAATAATAGATGTTGGAATTTTATAATAAAATATTTTTTATGTAAGAAAAAAAAAGAGTACTATTCAATTTTTTTTCTTTTTGAACAAAAATGAAATGTTTATTTCAATTTTCCATTTCTCCGCTCTGGTGTCGAGGCAAATGCTCCCAGAAATCGGCAGAAAGTGGGAAACGGAGTGTCTTGTCCCTGCTCTGTGAGAGATACAGCGTGAAGCTGATTTGATTATACAAAATGATCAATTTTAAGTATTCAAGTGTTATCAGACCGTAAAATATTAAACTAAAACCTACTAATTTAGTCAAAATATTTTTAAAAGCTGACATACGCCTTCCACTTTGTATTTCAGGATATTGTTCTTAAAAAAGCAAGACAGTTAAAAATCATTTTATCACCAAAATTTATAGCTCATATGAAGGAAGTTCCAAGTGTAAAGGAAATCGAAATAAATCTACCACATGCTAGTAGTCATTCACAGCCCGTAAAAACTACATCTAAAGTATTATAAATATAGTAGCCCTTATGAATAAAAATAGATTTGATATTTGAATATTACATAAATTAATGTTTTAAAATATTATAGTTTACTAAAATGTATAAGGAGAAACGAAGAGAGAATTGTGAAAATATAAATTAATACTATAGAGTCGTTGCACTATGAAGACTTATTATAAGCCTTAGTAAAAATACAATTATATAGTAAGTATAAAATACATACAAATACAAAAAAAGGATCGCCAATAATAATCGGTTATAATTATTTTCAACCATTAATTCCACAAACCACTTTAAAATTGAATTTTAATATAAATTTAAAATTGCATGGCACAAACTGAATGATTCGAGTAGGATATGAGCACGTAGGTATCATTTTTTCATTATATATGGGAAACTAGTAATAAGTGAGGCCAGGGGAGGTACAGGTGGAGCAGGGGCACAAAGCATGCCTGTCAACGCGACTAGTTGTGGGTTCGATCCCCACTTTAGGAAATGAAATATTTATTTAAATTTATATTTTCATTTCTACGCGCTGGTGCCGAGAAACAAAGCACGACGTTGAATTCTACCACTCAACTCACAACGCCTTCATAATTCAATTCCTTCTGGAGAAGTTTTGCCTCGATACCAGAGCGAAGAAACGAAGACATTAAATATTTAATTTTCTCGAGTGGGAATCGAACTTACAACCTGTTGCGTTTACTGTCACTAGCTTGTTTCTCTGCGCAATGACTTGGCTCAAGAAAAAAAATAGAGGTTATTTTTGAAATTATGATGGATTTGCATTTAAAATGGACTTACTGCTACGAAGGTAGTAATTTTGAAATGTAATGGCCCGTTCCCTGCATTATATATAGAGTTTCCACACTAGAATGAATTCAAAATCGTAAATATTTAGGAAGCCTGCTATGGAAGACAGCGGCTTTGTCTAAAGTCTCCATTTTATGATATGTGATTTTCAATTAACTCGGTCGTTAAGCGTACTCGTAAATTATATTCTAAATGGATTTTAAGAATCTTTTACAAGAGTAAACAAATAAATATAAGGTTAATGTTTGACTTTTATGTTTTATATTTGATTTTTAATTTTTTTAGTATAGTGTATATGAATAATAAGATGAGATTATGTGATTTAATTGCAATTTTTGAACCTGACAAAGGTCTTTCTGATTCGAGTTGATTTCAAAGAAATCAATTATATTTACTTTGCTTCGTATATAGAAACTAAGAGGTAGCCAAGTTGGTCCAACTAACATTATAGTAACTACGCGAAATGATAGTCTCCTAGTTTTATTTGAAGGTCAAACATTATCTTTTTTGTCCCAATATATGAATTTACAAATCCCAAAATATTAATTTGGAAAGTCAAATGCCGGTTGCTTCTTTTATAATGTATATACAAATAAGTTTGAACAGCCAACTTAGACTAAAACTTAATAAAATAAAAAAATGGGGACATATAAATATCAACGTTTAAATAAATCTTAAGGAAATAAATATATGATAGCCTTATTAATATTTTATTACTAAATATTTTATTTAATATTTTATTACTACATACCTACATTACCTAAGTCAAAGGTGAAATTCAACACAACAGCAATACAGCGAAACAATAGTAGATCATAGTTGTTTAATGTGATAAAGGCTAGGTCATACATACATTTTTTAAAGTAGTTTTTTATATTTTATATTTTCGAAATCAGCAGAGGAAACGTAGTCAAGGTCAAACAAGTCACCTTTTCTCCACTTTTTGAAGTATTTTCTAAACATTATTAGGTTAAAATACAAATATTAATAGAAGAATTTAAGGGTAAGAGAGTTTGCTATTTAGTTTAAACTCTATCATTGATAAAATATTGGTACAAACCTGTTTCATTATGTAAAAAATAATTGAAATTTAAAAAAAACAAAATAATGCAACTATGCCATCTTAGTATCTTTCGTAGAGTGCGCATACTGAAAAAAAGTAAAAAAATGTTTCGCTTAAAGTTTGAAATTTAAAATTATTAGTTATCTGTTTTGTACCCTCCATGTAACAAATATTACAAGCCTTTTTTGTACAATTCACTTAGACTTAGATGTTCGAATTATACATATAAGTATAAATAATTATTTCTTTAGGTCAGAGTAAATCCAAGTATAGGTGAAAGTAGAACAATCATCTGTCTCTAGGTTCTACATATGTCCGTTTCGCAAGACGCTTGTAAATTTATTCATAAGTTTTAACTCAACTTAAGTAAATAAATGTAATTAAGTTCGTTTGCTCAGATTAGTTATTTTAAAGACAAAACACGACATTAAGTGGCTAATATCCAAAGGTACGAATGCATTGAGAATTTTGTTATGAGGCCTACCTCGCTAAATACTACAATACCAATAAGATAAGTAAAATAAACATAAAAAGGGTGTCTTTTTATAGAACGCTTAATGCAAATATTAATAAATTCACAGGAATTAATGATTTTAGATACTTTATATTTGTAATCAAAACACTAAATAACAATAATTTTCTGACCACCCTATGGCCTAGGCCTAATAAAGGCCGTAACTGTCCCTTTCTTAGGACATTTGTTATCATAGAACCCATTAATCACTCGTACAGTCGGCTCCTACCTGTTTCCTGCGATATGCCAGTTTCTTCACTCGACTATTCTTTTCGCGCTGAAAATAGAAACACTTAACGATTATTTCGCTTTGTTTTATAATGTTGTTATTTGCTTATAAAAACATAAGTTAAACATTTTTAATTAATAATGTATTTAATTTTCGTTAATTTATTTTGTGAAATATATAGACATTTATTTTAAATTAAATTGTGTAATACGGTAAGTAAGCGGCATTGGATTTATAATATGGGGAATCAACATCTTAGAATCTTCTACGGAACCCCCAAGAAAGCCCCCCTAAGAATCCCCATTCCATACTCATGACCAGTTCAAACCTAATAAACGGTTATAAACCATAATCTAGTGAAATATGAAAAATAATAAAACCATTTAACAATTTAATAGCAGCATTTAATAATTTAATAGCGACCCGTTACCACATAAATGACATAATGACGTATAAAATTCATTTCATCACATAAAATTGGTGCATTTCATCGATAAATCGGTTGAAACATTGACAGGCGCGTCCTATTCTTAACAAATACCATATATTTGTTAGCCAAATCCGACATAACGACCCCACGTCGCTATAAATAAAAGCGTTTGTAATAAAAGCGAAAAGATTTGAAGTCAGCACTGGCTAAATTTCACCCACATTATAGAAAATAATAGGAAACAGTCGGGCTTCTGTCAGTCTCCCTAAGCAACGATACGTTACGCCCTAAATCCCCCTTTATACCTAAATGCACAACGGGATTGTGATAAAAAAATCGTTGCACAGAAACGTTAGGGTATCCCGAGTAAGTAATAATGGGAATATTTATGTCAGAGGCACGTGCTAATATG
>JAEBDU010013892.1:0-39075 GCA_016802625.1 Heliconius numata
GTTTAGGAGTTATCGCAGATACGAAACAAAGCGAACTAGCAAGACATTTAGCAGAGCGTCCAACAAGCCAGGCCCACACAGTTAGGCTCAATTTTAAACAATTACAGTTGAGCGAAGGGTAAATGTTTATTCGACTTCAGCTATGCTTCCATGCGATATTTAAAAATACGATGTGTTTATAATTTTTCGCTTCCAATTTTAATTGGATTTGTATATAATTTTGTAGATGCAGTGATTAAAATCTTGTTATATGTATTATTAGTTTTAATAAGTATAGTATACTTATCATTATATAAGCTTTTCATATAAAACTTCAATATGCACAACATCAGGTTAGTAGGCCATATTAATTACTACAAAAAACAAACTGAAGCGTATTTACTAATATTATAATATAGTAAAAAAACAAAAAGAATTATCATGTACTATATAGAAATATGAGTATATATATTTAACATATTTAACGTGTTTTTCACACTTACAAAAAAAATGAACGTAGCGAGATTTAAACCGACTACCTATTTCCAAGAGGCTAATCAAATCCTTCAATATCGTACGTATATAGTTGTATTATAGTGTCTCAACTCTACGCTAGCACTACATTCGGCATGGACAACGATCCTTACAGCCAGTGATTCGCCCACACGCGCGCCTGACAGGAATTCATTACATTCACGAAGCACACGACGCGGCCTGGAATGGAGGGTTTTTAATTTTTGAATTTCGTTCACGATTCATAAGTGATATCCACTTGCGAGCAATCCTACTTTTTACTCTATTTTGTAAGACTTTATGGATATAATTATGACTTCCTACGGCTATATCGTAAATTGTTTTAAGCAAATAAGGTTCCCAGTAATAGGCCTTAGTAATAATGGTGCTGGAATAGCTATACCTATATATTTGTGTGTTTGTATGTTTTTGTATTTATTTGTAAATTATACAAAATGTATAATTGGTTTGGATGAAAATCTGTTTTTATGTTCTTAGTTAGGAAATTGAGAAACAAGTGTGAGGCTATAAAGGCGACTGGTTGTTAGTTCGATTCCCACTCGACGAAATGAAATATTTACTATTTTCATTTCTTCGCTCTGGTAAAGGGGTTTCCAGAGGGATCTTCCAGAATTGAAAAGTGAAGAGGGAATATTTAAAAAAAATATATTAGCGAAACAATATTTTACAACAAAATGTATTTATATTTACCCTAACAGTTAGAACGTCAATTCCGTATCGCGAAGTAGAACAATTGTTAGCTTTGTACTTACTCGCAATTTACGTCAAGATAATTTCACTTAAGAATACATATAGACGTTTTATTTCGTAGAGTGTTTACGGCGAATTTACGTTGACAGAAGTAAGACCATTCGTTTTACTTTCACGTCACAAAACACTCAAAGTCTAAGCGTTTCCAATGCAAATTTTCGTATACATTTATTTTAAGGGAGAAGCCATAATTGTTTACAACGTTCATATTATTTTCTGTTTTACCTATATATGAAAAAAATCTGAAAATAGCTAATAATTATGCTATCTTTACTAATTTTCAGTGATAGTTAAGTATATAGTGATATCACTCTAATTTCTGCATTTGCAAAGACTTTATGTATTGTTAACTGTATCCCGCTCATAGAAGGCTAGGTAGAGGGAACCTGGGAACTCAATACTAAGACTTTGTCGCTCCCCACTATATGTTGAATCCAGGAGACATTACGTGTTAATTTCCTCGATTGGGAATTGAAACCACACCCCATCGCGTTTAAAGTCGAACGCTTGTGCCACGGTGCATAGACTGGCCTCAGTATTGCCTAGCATTTTAATACATCACTACAGTACTTAAAAATTTAAAAGTACTATTTTAGACGATTTCACAAACCAAAAAGAAATTTAGAGTTTGCTATCATCAATTTAATCTAATACAATACGAACTAACAAAATTAATTGCAATTAAAACCTACAAACAAACTAATACATATAGACTCTCCCCGTTTCGTCTATTGTTGCGTTAACAGATAACTATGAGTGCAAGACAAATGTTTAAACTCAGTTCTGCGCCACCCACCCACACACACGCGCTATCGTTTATCAATCTCCACCCACGCACTGATAACTCATCACAGTTCCATGTGTTTAATCATTTGTATGGTGTTTTAGAGGCAGTTGTCTTAGGACCATTAGAGCTGGTGGACCTGTGTAGACTTATGTAGCTTGAAAGCCATTTAAATATTTTATTATATTAAATATTAATTTTTCTCTTCTTGAAGTAGAGAATGGAGTGTTAAGACACGATAAGTTCCCTCTGCCTACCCTGATATGTGCGGGATACAGCGTGAATCTGATTAATGTCTCACTAAAATATTGTTATGAAATTTTATTATTATAAAACTTATTGTCACGAAAATTTAATAATATGCAGATTGTAATGTAAAAAAAAGTACGCGGTAACCTTCAATAAAAGTTCTAAAAGCATTAAAAAAACAGCATTCAAAATTTAATAGGATAAGAAAACGATCCCATTTGTTAAAGTATTAAAATCAAACACAATTTCTAATCTCTACATCCAAGAGTTCGTTCAAATAATAATCTAACAATTTTAACACCCATGAAGTCTTACCATAAACAGATTACATTACCACTTTAAAAATTATACGTGTTCCTCTATACGCTGGCGAGATTAAGCTTCCTTACCCAAAGTAAGGGTAACTTTGGGTCCCCTAAAGAAATACAGAGAAGGGGCGATGCTTCAGAAATTCGACACGCATTTGTGATTTATTAAAATGCCTTAAATATCTTGTCTTGGAATTATAAATCTCACTAGCTGAGATAAACCTCTAGAGCTCGTCTTACCAGTAATAAATCAGTGTTAACGTAGAAAAATGATATTACAATTGAGTTTTACGAGTATTTATAGGCTTAACCGAGTTTGCTATACTTTGGATGTATTTAATAATGTATATATTAATTAAAATTAATTCTATTAAATATTCCTTTAGTGCAATACATATTTCTTTTTATAAATTATACAATTATAGAAATAATTGAATGCCTAAATGGCAGTGTAGATAACTATATACTGTCAAATTACAAAAATGTTTAGTTATTTCACATCTATATAAATAGTTTCTTCTTAATAAGTTTATACAAAAAACTATATAACTAATATTTTTAGATTATTTGAAAAATATTAAGCATACTTTAGCGTACTTATTAATATTGGGCGTAAATATATTTGTATATAAAAAAATAGAGTATCTAAGTAACTTTTCCGTTGGAACTCTATTTTTAATGTAGAACATAATAAAAAATAGAAAATAATGTAAAAAAGCTATTAGAAGTCTTATTTAACCACCAGAGATGATATAATGTAGTTTTTCCGCAACTCTTCAAAGCCTGTCTTAATTACCCGCCAGTGTTTAAGCGCTTCCAGCAACAGAACGATAGCTATAGTTTTAAGATTTAAATATGAATAATGAAGCCTCTTACAAAAAGCCTAGGCTTTTAAAAGTAGCGACAATTAAAATGAGAAGATAAATTTCGATAGTACAACCAGTATCAGCTTCACGCTTTATCACGCACACAGCAGGGTAGGCAGAGAGAACCAAGTGTTAAGACATTCCGTTCGCTATATTCTGCAGAACTCAACGCCGATGCCTTTTGCCTTGATACCAGAGTGGAAACATCAAAATGTTAATAAATCATTATTTATTTTCCGGAGTGAAAATCGAACTCACAACCTATGCTTTTAAAGTCACACGCTTATGCACCACGACAGCCTCAAAAAATAACAACAAATCTATTTACAAAAATATATTTATTTCATGTTTTAAGCTATTGTTTCAATATTGCTATAAGCATATACTGTGTCCACAAAACTCAATTTTGTAATTACCTTCATTTAAAATTGATACCCATTTTTAAAATAACCAAAATTCATACAAACATTTACAAAAAAAAAATAACAGAAACAAGCTTGAATCTAAAATTACATGACACCATATACACTCTGTGACGCAATAGATTACAAACGGGGAGACTGGGGCTATTGGGTTCGATTTATTACTCAGCCCAACCATAAACCTTTACTCACATGTTTAATTGCAAAGCCAGCTGACCTATCGCTGATATTTGCCCATTCGAAGTTGGAATCCAAGGATCCTCGATTTCAACAGTCAAACAGAGGCTGTTTGCGTAAACAAAATATGTAAAGTAGGTGCGGGCTCGCGCGATACGGGCTTAATTATGTGAGAGCACGCCGTGCTAGCCGTGCACCCTCGTTCTACATTCGAAGCTAATAAAAATGCAGGAAAAAATGTTCAAAATTATCATTTATAATTAGATTGTTGTATACTTGGTACAGTTGGAATCATCGTGGCGTAGAGGCACAAGGCTGTGAGTGTCACGCGACGGTTATGGGTTCGATCCTTACTCGACAGAATGAATTATTATTTATTGATAATTTCATTTCTTCGATCTGATACCAACACGGTGGTAACGCGCGAAGTTGAGTTTCGCTACTCAACAAAAGGCCTCAAAAATCAACGGAAAGTGGAGAAACGGGGTGTCTTAACACTAGGTTCCCTATGCGTAGCCTGAACTTGAATAAAACTAATACAGAATAATAAAATAAGATATTTTTCATAGAAGAATATGTATTATTTTTTAAAACCATACTCTTATAATTCAATTTTATTGCACTCATAGTATACGTGTATATTGGCATTTACATGCATACATTTTTCATCCAATATTCTAAGTGAAACTGCAAGGAGGCTGACAAAATATTGCTATATTCTGTTAGTGTTCCATTACATTTATGATATAACGTAAATGGGTTAATCCGAAAACATATAAGGACAGCAAAAATAGAGAAAATAGTTCGCTATTGTATTCACCACAAAGAGGCTTCAAAAGATTTTCATCTTCTGAGTGAGAAAAGTATTAAAGGATTTGTATTTTCTTAAGAATTATTGGTCAATTCTGTCCTCGTGAAGCTTGCCCTTTGATGGATATGGAAAGATTGTTCTTTTGTTCAGTTTTATTTAACATATCGATATACTTTCATGTTTGGTTGGTGGTTATAAATTCGATTCTTGCTCTATGAAAAAGATTATATTTAAATTGTAAAAAATCATGTAATTGTCATGAAAATTAGGCGAAAAGTGGCGAGCCGAATTTTTTTAACAATAGATCCTCTCTGTTTACTGAGTGGAAAAAGCTTGAAGCTAAAAGAATACCATGGTACAAGACTATCATGGGACATATGAGTGCGAATGTAAACGCGACGGATGTGGGTTCAGTTCCCACTCGGGGGAATGATATATTTAATGCTTCCAAATGAAAGTGAGGAACAAAAGTATCGTAATGGGAAACACAGCGTCGTAGCACTAGGTTCCCAGGTTCCCTCTGTGTAAACCCTGCTATGTGTGTAATGTAGTGAGAATTTAAGAAATATATATTTTCATTATTTCAATATCACAAAAAGAAATAAATTAATCCACATATTTTAATTATAACCGACGAATACAAGCTTTAAGCTCTATTATTATAACTTTTTAACAAACAGAGTTGACATAAAAAAATAATGAGACTAAATGGTTTCTGTAACATCAGAATGGGCGTTTATGGTGCTTTTAACCCCCATTGCGAAGTAATGCTCAATGATTTATTATTTGGGTATATATTACTTACTTTTAAAAGGACTCTAACTTGGGGTAGATAAGGCAAATAGATGCTATAGGCCTTTAGTAGTGTGGTTTTATCTAAAGAATTTTATTTTTATTTGAAATTGTAGCTGATAAGACCCCATAGACTTATTTTTAATGGGTGTCGTAGGTAATATGATATTTCTTAGGGTTATCTCTATGGATAGGTATTGAAAGGAATATTTTTAGATGTTATCGGCTTAATTTAAGTTCGTATAAAGACCTCTCACGTTCAATTGACTTGTCGTATCTAAGGTAGGGTAAAATATAAAATAATATATTTGATATTATTATAATTGTTTAAAATTATAATAATATCAAATATTATTTAAAATTATAAAAATGATAATTTTTGCTTAGAGGTCAATCATAGCGCAGAGGAAGCGTGTAACTTTGAACGGGAAGTATCAAAGTCATAATTTAAAGAATTTTAGAGGCATTGCGTAACTTAACGCCGTGCTTTGCTTTTTAGAGCATAACTTAGTCAATTTAGCACCAGTTGCATAATATATTACAATAGTAACCCTGACGTGAACAGTTGGCGTTAATGGGACCCTACCCCAGGGAAATACACTCTTGATAATATAATACGAACTGTAATTTTATGTTGCAACAATAGCGACTCCAACGATTTGAATGTGATAACTTCGATTGTGCTTGTCATATTGATGATAATAATATACTTGCTAGGATTATGTTTTACGTTATTGTTTTATCTATGTAATTAATTTTGTTTTTTTTTTTATTCATATAGATTGGCCGTCGTGGCGCAGGGGCACAAGGGTGTGACTGTAACGCAATGATTGTGGGTTCGATCCCCATTCGAGGAAACGAAATATTTACTTAAATTTACATTTCCGTTTCTTCGCTCTGGTATCGAAGCAAAGGCGCGGCGTTGAGTTCCGCCACTCAACACTCAATGCCTTCCAAATTCGGCGAAAAGTGGGGAACGGAGTGTCTTAACAGTAAGTACTCTCTGCCTACCCTGCTGTGTGCGGGATACAGCGTGAAGCGGATTTTTTTAGGTTGATGGATGTAAAGAGGTACGAGGTAAAGAGGTGTAGCATTATATTCATTGTATCTAAGTTTTGTGATTTATAAAGAAAATTAACAAAATAATTTAGCTGAAAAATATTAAAAATCAACTTCTATGTATAACATATTAAAAGAAATAATCATTTATTATTAGTAATTACGTACTTAAGCTTATTTAAAAACAGTATTTGACTATATATGCGATGGCTGACGATTACAATTCATATTCATTTTCCCGGTTTGGTAAGACAATACGAGGCGTTGGGTTCCGCCACTCATCACAGTATACTTAAGCATAAAAACGCGTATTTTAAGTAGTCCAAGTCTAGTATTTATACTTATAGTTCTAAGAAGTATATCAAAGGCAGCAATCATAAAATGCAATCCTTGCAAGACAAGAAGTCGACTATTTTTTATTGGCAATTCTGCATGTTCAGAGTTCATTAGCGCCACGCAAATATTCAGTTAGGAGCTGATAAAATGAAAAACAACTGACCCGATTACATTTCAATTCTCTTGACGTTCAGAATATATTCATTTTAATTTGTATGAGAGAAAATGTTGTTGATAGTGAGTAAACACTACTTTTTGACTGATAAATTAATAATTCAATTTTAAAATGGTCACTTTAATATATAAAGAAAATATCGTAAAAGTTGATATTAATGTTCCAAATATCTAATTTTTATTCGTTTTCAAATTGTTAAGTTTTAAGTAAATAATAGATATTACATTTTATAATGGAGAATCTAGTGTGCTGAAGGCATTGCGTGTGATATTAGAGCGAATAAATGTAAATATAAATTTAAAGAAATAGTTTATTTCCTAATTCGAACCCACACAGCGTTGACAGTACACTTCGTGCCCCTGCGCTACGAGGGGCAAAATTCAAAAAGTATATGCCATAAAACGAGGGTAGAATACAAATATTAATAGCAGAAATATTATTTTTTTCATATATAATAGATATAAATGTATCATAATCCAAACATATTTTTTGTAATTTTCTTAAAGAATCCCACTATAGAACTAAGGTTGCAGCCCTTGGAACATAGTTGAGATGTAGGCCGAGATAGGAGCATCATCACACGTCACGAGTAAAAAGCTAGTGGCGTTTTCACACCCACTCTTTGAGTAATCTTATGATCTTTTTCAATTCACACTGGAATACAACCCTGAGCAAGTTTCTTACAATTTAGGGGTATCGTGGTTGCATGAGAATATGTGGAGAAAAAATGGAGAGCGGAAAAATATATATTTTTAAGTATTATATCAACGTAGCAAGTGAAATATGTCGTCATATGAAAGGAATTTTCCTTTTCCTGCTCTGGCAACAGAGCGCGGCGTTGAGCTCCGCTATTCAACACACAATGATATTATTTTGTGTCTATCTTCCTTGCGAAATGGGATACAGTGTGAACGAAGCTGTTCATAATAAAATGTATAATGTATTTGAATTCCGATCACTGTTTTTTCTTTTGAAAATCGAACCTGTAACCTTTAATAAATTATTACCTTTTACTTCATTATCTGAAATATTTTAAACACAATTCTATGAAACAAAAAAACAGATATTTATAAATAATTTGAGACCACATTTAAACGAGTTCGTTTTGATTGAATATGAAAAGCTTTTTTTTCTCGAACAAGCTGTTTGTGTCGAAATAACCAAAGACCGCTGTCAATCTCTTTATCCCCTAACCTCCACTCAATTTATTATGATTAAACCGCTCTAATATTGAGAGATTCTTTCAGTTTATTGCCCATAAATAAAATATTCTCCTTGGATCTGTTGCCATATTTTGACATTTATTATTTTTTTTATTATAAACGCGACTACCGCATCTTGTATCGTAGATAGGGAATTCTAAAACCATTTAACATATCCTTTATTTATATTCCTCCAATAAAAACAAATATTTAATTAATCAAATTAGAGAAATAAAAAGATATATTTAATGTGAAGATCAGAAGACTTCCTTAATAAAGTAATTAAATATTTAGATTATTTCCCTATATATACTTTCTATACTATATCTACAGGTAAATAATTTAAATAAATAATAAATAAATAAATGTATGTCCTAAGTTTAAATAGATCTACGTCATACGACGTTAATAATAAACCATGAACTTGCAAAATGGTAATTTGTAAGAAAAAAAAATATTTTTAAAGGTCAAATAATTTTATAACGTGTATTCTATTAGTAATTCTAATATAAATCTAATATTTAATTCTGAGACTCTTTTCATTCAAAGTAAATTTAAGATATCCAAGATTATTACGAAAGTATAGGAATTGAATTAAACATTTTTCCGGTAAGTAAATTGCTATCAAAGGAAAAGCCTTAGGCTACTTTTCAGAAATTCCTGTGCCAGTAAAACTTCTTATAGCAGAAAGGTATCTAAACAAAATAAGCTTAGAAATTCTCTTATTTTCCTTACATTTCGAGTAATATAAAATTCTAAAAGGCTGCCGACTAAACTCATAAATTTCATAAATCCAACGCTGTCAAAACTTCGAGTTTAGAATTTTGAAATGTTATAAGACGTAATATACATGGCCACATGAACTATTCGCTTAGAAAATATTTACAAATAAATTATATAGACTTACAAATTTTATAGCTAGGTAAATACTAAACGCAAAGAGCTTAAAGCTGCAAATTTCGCTTGCAATATAGAAGAATCCCTACCTTAAAATTATAGAGGACTAAAAATTCAGCAACATTACTAAACATGAACAGACGTAACCGTAGTAATAATTAGCATAAATATTTTTGCATTCAAGTAAATAGCTATTATTTACGATTGCAAGACTGCAGCAATATTCCGCAATAAGCGGTAATAAGCGGTAAAAAGTTGGTAATAAACCTCCTGGAATGATAAAGTGAAGCAAAATGAGTACATTAGTTTCCCACTGCAGGGAACGCCGCCTCTCCTAACAAGGCGATCGAGCTCACGCCATGCTGCATGACTTCTGGTTGACAGCGAAATATACTGCGACTTTTTGATATTTATGTGAGTTTTAATTGTGTCGTGTGCTTTCCTTTCTTATACAATGTTTTTGACGCCATTGTTGTTTAAAATGGCAACACTTGCATATTTATAATTCAAATTCAAAATATTCTTTGTTCAATTAGGCAATTATTATAAGCACTTTTGAATCGTCGAATGAACATATGGACAAAAAGCTACCACTGGTTCGGAAGGCAGTTCTGCTGAGAAGAGCCGGCAAGAAACTCTATCATGATGAAAAAAATATCATAAGACGCTATAAAACAGTATAATATACAGTAATAATAATAGTACAATGTCTTTTTGTGAACATTTGGCATTTATTATCGGTAATGCAATTACGTCATTGTTGCACCCAATAAGTGACAATTGTATTTCATTTATAGTAAATTGCCTATTATTACGTAATTAAATAAAATTGCATATAGGCTACAATTTATATTATTATTGTATTATTTGGATATAACAGAAAAAATATTTAAATGCCGCATAAATCAGGGTAGGCAGATGGAACTTAGTGTTCAGACACTCTGTTCCCCACTCTCCGCTGAATATTATTTCGCCACATTTGTGCTTCGTTAAAAGAGCAAATAAACGAAAATATTAATAAATAATAATTCATTCATTCGAATGGAAATCAGAACCACAACCGTCGTTTGAGTTGAGTATTTAAAATTAATTTCTGCGTAGTTATTCAGAAATTAATTTTAAATATTCAACTATAATAATAAATTTTCTATATGGAATAACGTAAATCGAATCAATTTTCGCCATTTGTAACGATAAAGTAACAAATTTTATACTGTTGGATGAAACATTGCAAAAACAAACTGGCACCATCTGGCCCTAACGACACTTCGCTAGAAGCAATATAATGACACCGAAGACGGTGTTTCTTTATATTTTATAAACGTTTACGAATGTTTCATATCTATACCTATGTATATATAGTAAATTTTACTTCTAATGTTGACTCTAAATAAATTACTGTTTTAGTTTTTTATTCATTAATTATTCTTCATTTTAAATTGAGGCCGTGGAGTGCGACAAGGCAGTTAACTCGATAGTTGTGGGTTTGATTCTCGAATCACTTGAGGGATTATATTTAAATTCTTTACATTTCATCATTGTGCCCTAAGCAAAGCTCGAAACCTTGAGTTCTACTACTCAACATGTAATATCATGAAAATTTAGCGGATAACGAAAGAAGCATGAGGCCAAAAAAGTACTAGAAAGTCACTTTTTATATTACAATTATTTCAACGAAAGAAAAAAGATAAAAAGTTTAGTTTGTTGTTTGACCGATAATTCTACCAATAATTTTAATAAAACTTAATACAACGTAAGCACCAAGTACGATAATTATCTTTCTTGATAAATTGCATACTTTATCAAAATTTTATATGCCGTGCAAGGCAGGGGCAAATTGATAGTATTCTATATGAAAATTAAATAAAATATCATGTCTGAATCCATTTAAAATTAATTCCCGAAAAACAGTATTTTCAGTATTTTCGACATCCCAAAATCGAATGTATCCACGAATTTCAATTTCTGTATTATTCTGAAATTGTAGCATTTGGACGTGTCTATCGTACTGTCACTGAAGTTGACTGCACATAGTCAAAATTAATTTTCAATTCCATCTGTATTCCGGGTACTACTATAAAAAGGATATATAGCAATATTTTTATAAGCTTCACAGTATTTCTCTGAGCAGAGAGAATCTAGACACTCCGTTCTCCACTATCCGCCAAATTTCCGAGGCATTGCATGTTGAGTGGCGGAACTCAACGCCGCGAGTGCAATAATTATATGTTATTTTCTTTATACGACAATCACAATACAAATATACATGCTCTACCTTTCTTTCGCAATAGAATATTTATATTTAATATACAACATTTCATCTAGACATCAATATAATTATTTAAATAATCAATACAACTATTCATCAAATACAAAATTCCACTCGTGTCCACTCGTATTAAAAAGCAACGCGTTAGATTATTAGCAACTACCCTACCTAACGTATTAACGAGACGACAATAGTTTATATAACTCGATACGAATATTTTATGACAATCGACTGAAACATTCGATAATTAGTATCGCAATGAACGATAGTAGAGGCGTCGATGATCACTGTTTACGATACCATGTTAATAGCTACCGTGTGATTTGCGGGTAGACTGTCAAAACAATGCGACCGCTAACAACTTTCGCACAATTGATTCATTTATAATTTAAACGATAGCTTCTATTTTCTAGATTAATTATATATATATTTTTGTTAAGCTGAAAAGTATTATAATTGACTCTAATAGAAATACACATTTTTTATATTTTTTTGAGAGATATTTTAAATGTCAATAAATTAAGGGAGGCGAAGTTTCTTAACACTAGATTTTTAGGGTAGCTCTGTCTACTCTGCTATACTCATTTATTAAACAATTTTCTCAAAATGTACCTAAGCGTTTTTTCAACAGTTGTAATCGAACCACTTCAGCTCTCAAAATCTGCAAGCTAAAGTGGCAATGGGCAGGCCATATCGTAAGGAGGAGCAACAATCGATGGGGAAGAAAGGTCCTCGAATGGCGACCACGTCTCGGCAAAAGAAGTACAGGCCGCCCTCCAACCAGGTGAACCGACGACCTCAAGAAGACAGCGGGAACCCGCTGGATTCAAAGGGCGCAGGACCGGACGGAGTGGCGAGCATTGGGGGAGGCCTTTGTCCAGCAGTGGACCTTAAAAGGCTGATGGATGGAATCGATCATTACATTATCTACTTTTAAACGCGCAATTAATAAACATAGCATTAGTTAAAATGGCTGTGTAGGGGTGACATATTATATGGGAACATAGTTTTTTTTTTCTTTACAATTCAAAGTATGATAAATCGCTAGACATATGGTCCCTATTTTCCACACGTGCCTATCAATAAACCTTCGTTCTTACAAGATCTCTCCACTCTGAACCTACAAACCGTATTTCTAATGATAATGGAACTTTCGACTGTAACCCAACATTAATTTAACTAGTACTATAACATAATGGTGTCGGTTTTACTAATTGCAAGTTATACTAATTATATCATACGGCGCGACGTGCACATGTATATACGTTTTAATGGATTTCACGCATTAATATTAGAGGGAGTCACGTACGATTCTAATTAGATTTAACTGAAAGTAACGTTATGGTAATTATAAGGCGTTTGCTTTTTAGGGGATGATTGTTTTTTGACGCGTTTAAAGGCTATATTCGTTAATGTTTTATTTTTGTTTGGTTTTTTCACTTAATTAATTGATATTGTCGTATGATTTAAATCCAGTATTGTCGTAGTTATAGAACCTGCACCCGCAATGTTTGAAAATGAAAAACATATAAGAAAACGACATAAAATTATTAAAAAAAAATATTTTGATAGGCGCGTTATATACCGTACATAGCAAAGGAAGAGGGAATCTGGGAACCTAGATAAAAAAACTTCATTCTCATTAAAATACTTCCGTTCCTTGTTTACCGCCGCATTTTTGAGACATTGCGTAATTCAGTGATGGAACTTAACACCACGCTTCACTTCGACACCAGAAAGAACAAATGAAAATATTTATAATATTTTATTTCATTTCTCCGACTGGGAATCGAACCCACAACCTGTCGCGTGCACATTATCCCTTCACTATAATTTACAACAAATAAATTTATCCTTTCAAATAAATTCTATTCTAACAAAGTAGTTATACAATATAGAAGGAAGGAATTTACTAGAAATCACAAGCTATTGAAATATATGCGAGAATACGTAACTTATTGACAAACTGTTTCCTTTACACATAAATATAGTGTCTCGCGCGAATAGAAGAACGCCACTTGCAACATATTAGTCACGTATTTCCAAAGAACCTTTCAATTGTGGAATTTATTACCGATTTATTGTATGATATTTTATTTGATGCTATTGTTATAGTTATTAGTTATTATATAATAAGTATTAAACTAAGAACTATGCAGTATTTAATGTACTTGATTGTTTAGGCCGTCGCGTCGTAGTGCAGGGGTACATGCGTGTGACTGAAAACAAGACAGGTTTTTGGTTCGATTCCCACATATGGAAATTAAATTTTTAATATTTTAATATTTTCATATTTTTGCTCTGGTGTCGAGGTAAAGGGTGGCGTTGAGTTACGCCATTCTCATAATGCCTCCAAAATTCGGCGGCAAGTGATGAGCGAAGTATCGTAATATGAGCGAAGGTTCCCTCTGCTTACCCTGTTTTTAACGGCATACAGAGTGAAGTTGAAAGTAAAAACGAATTATTATATTATATGTAGAAATTATTCAACATGCTTTCTGCAGTACTGGCTCTGTAATCTAATAAAAGCTCTCTGCCTGATTAAGAATAATAATTTGTTTACTCAAAATTGGATATGCCATTTGATTTCATGTTTATGTCATTATATTTCGAAATGGCCAATACTGCATTAGAACACTATAATAATATTAATATTATTCTATAATAATAATATATTACCATAGATATTATTAATATGTAATATTTTACCGATAACTGATACGTACGTTACCGACACCAACATCAAGTAATAGTTGTGTTTAAATTTCACAACAAACATTCTGAATGTTTGTATTAAACATACAAATACTAGATATTTGTACTAGTCTAGTATGAAACAGTGTGACAATAGGTCAATAATAGATCTCCTCTTGAAACGTCCCCTTACGTTGATGCACTGGATTTTCTATAAAATATGTAATTTTTCTTTAAGGAATTTTAAAGAAATTTAATATCTCCATTTTCTGCATTTTACTATCAAGAAATATTATGTATTAATTAAAAGAACAATTGTTCTGCAACTCCATCTTCAGCATAGAAAACTCTATCAGTAGAGCATATTCTCTTTATCATAATTAACCAATATTAAAAGGTACTTAAAGCCAAATGAACTAAATATACAAATTTCTTTAAAAAATATTAATAATTAGTGTATACGTGAAGGGGAAACCTAGTGTTAAGACACTCTGTTCCCCACTTTTCGCCAAATTTTTCGCGGCATTGCTTGTTAAATGACGAAGCGTTAAGCTTCGTTTCTAATTTGATGCCAGAGCGAAGAAATGAAAATGTTAATAAATAACAATCCATTCCCCCGAGTGAGGATCGAACCCACGACTGTCGCGATACAGTCACATCCATGTGCACCTCCGCCATGACAGTCGCAATAAAGCAATAATCATTATTGGTTATATTTTATTTATTTATTTTCTGAAGATTTTAAGTAAATTTGAATTTGAAATTCAGAAGGAGATAAAATAATGAAATAAAACTGTTGTATCGATTGCATTAATACAACTGAATAAATATCAGCCAATTATTCAAATACAAGTGCCGTGAACCGAACCCCGTATCGATGAATATTTAATTGTTTTTCAATATGAAAAATGTAAAACAAAAGCTTAGTTTATATACAGCTAGTAATTACTTTGGAGTATTGGAACTTGAAATGTTTTGTAGCGTAAAATCGATATTTTTCTTAGTATAGGTCAGCCTATCGTGTGTTTTTTGCTAACGTAAAATATAACATAAAGAAATATAAGGAGTGAAAGAATTAAAAAGCTAAAAGTTTAATAAATAAGTTAATTAAATGTAAAGTTCAGAATTTAGTTTTTTTACTTGGTATAAGTTTTTGTATAAACATTAACAAAAAGTGTATTTTTTAAATATTTCTTAATTTACATATAATTTGTATTTTTTTTTTAACTTCCTAAACATTTTTTTAACCCACATTAAAAATACACATATTTTCATAGCTCTATTACAATACAATAACAATTACAATAATTACAATATAATAATACCAATTGCATTCTATTCATTTATCATATATCATTAATAATGTAATTTCATCAGCTAAAACTACTTCGCATCAGCCTATATAACCAACTATGAAGGGAACCATGATACCACGTCCATCAGAACAGTCTCAACGGAAGGGTGCATATCAAATCGGTCGGTGTCAGGCCAGCTGCCGCGGATGCATTCGCAGATTGCTATGCAAGATTAATCGTAGTACCGCTGTACTGTAGATGACCATATATGGTATGTATTTGTTGTAATTATAGTAATTGATTTTGTTGTTATATGTATGTATGTTTATTGTTGTGGTCGGTTCCAGTGGTGCTTGTGTAAAACTGTAAATACGATAGTTGTGAATTCGATTTTGTCTTGAGGAATTGGAATATCTTATTGTTTATTTTTTATAGCTCTGGTAATAAAAGAAAGTTTTGGCACTCAGCACGTAAAGTCTCGAATGCAGCACGTAAGTTCGGCGGAAAGTGGGGAAAGTAGTGTTTTAACACTAGGTACCTATTAGGATTATAATATGGCACATTTTGCGATCATATTATTTATTTTGAGGAATTTAAGATATTGTAAACTTGAACCCACTGCCACAATTCCATTGCTGCCACTATTAAGAAATTATTTATTGGTTAGGTATGTACAACATTTTTAACCTTATCTTCTTATCTTCATATAAAACTTAATAAAAAATCTCATAACATAAATTAAATTAAAAATAATATATTTAAAATAAAAAATATAAAAAAACCAATACAAATAGTGCATATATTTGTACAAAATAAACTGTACGTGCGCCGTAGATAGGCTGGTTATTAAATTCCTTTATGTGCGACACAATTGCGATAGCGAGAATTGAAAAACACTAAAACGTAATTACTCGTTTAATTTTCACTGACATTGGATTGGGTTGGAATTGAAAATTTCATTTAAAACAGTTCTCGACGGCATCAGTACGACTGTAAATATAAATTTCAGCAAAAATAACGTTATTTTATTATTAATTTTTTTTTAATTTATTTTTAATAGTATTTAGTAAATGTTATTTCAAATTCTAATTAGTTTTTGAGGACAGCTGTGGTGCAGGGATATGGTGTAAAAGCTGTAAAAGCGACAGGTTGTAGGTTCGATTCCACTTGAGAAAATTAAATATTTAATTTATTGTCAAGTCATTCCGTTCTCCACTTTACGTCCAAATTTCATAAACTGCATTTTGGGTAATGGAACTCAATACAGCACTTTGCTCTACCAGAGAAGCGAAATAAAAATAAATATTCCCCCGCATAGGACTCGAATCCACAACCATCACTTATATTCAAATGTGGTGCATTTGCAATAGATAGCCTGTGTTATATTAAATAATAATTAATTCATTTCATAGCCAGGGAAATGATGTTTATATACACGAAATAACTACTACCGCTGACCGCTCTTTCGTCTGTAAAATAGTACCTATTCAAAGAGATGGTTAACCGCGACATATGCAAACCTAATAATTGTTGAATGTTATTCATTAAATTAATAATAAACAAATCAGGTTCCCGCTGTCTCCCACACACAGCAGGGTAGGCAGAGGGAACCTAGTGTTAAAATACTTTGTTCCTCGTTGAGCTCAACGCCGAGCTTTGCCTCTAACACCGGAGATAAGAAATTAAAATATAAATTTAAATAAATATGTAATTTCTTCGAGTGGGGATCGAACCCACAACCAATTGCTATTCATTATTATTTATGAAAATAATTCCTTATGTTATATTACAAACGCTTAAAAGACGTGCAAAAATTATAAAAAATGGCAGTTTTTGGTATTTTTTTACATTAAATAACTTGGATGTGTAATACAAATATATTTTTTAATAATAACAAAATAAAAAAGATTCTGATAATATTTCTAAGGATACTTATATTATTTATTAACCTAGCCCTAAGTCCATACACTTTTATGCGTATATATAGGCATTTTGTTGAAGTCAGGTGAAAATTCAATTGTATGCTAGCGTCGGCACGTACTCGTGCCTATAGGTATGTCTCTGGAGACCGTCCCGACAGTATCTTGTTTTATCTATTTTTAATGGCTCGAGCTAGTATAGTAATCAGATTGGAAAATGCGCCATTTTCACAATATTTTAGAAATAAATGTTTCATTATTTAATATTGATATTGTGAAAGATTTTGTTTCAGTAAAAGAATAAGGTAGTTATTGTTGGAAAGTCAAGCCAACGAAGAAACGCTACGTCGGTCGTTGAACTTTATATTTTCTTAATATACATAATAAAATAAAATAAATTTTAATATTATTATTCTCCGAGTGTTATTTAAATTCACAACCATTGTGTTCTCAATTAAAGGCATACTTTTGTGTTGGTTAAAGAAAAGTATTTATTGTTATATAGTGTATTAAAAAATATACAAGCAATTAAGTCATAAATATTATTTAATGCGAAATTTCAATTTACACATACGTAGAGCAAACTACACAAATTTTGCTTATACTTTAAAGTATTCGTATATAAAATTAAAAATATATAGAAATAAATATTTGAGAATTTAAATTGTATATAAAAGATTAATGTTGATATCAAGTAAGTAAAGAAGTTCTCGAGTAACTACTTCCAAAGTAAAATAGAGCTAATTAATTTTCCATGACAAGAAAAGGATTTGCTCTTGCAGTCAATTACTTTAGCGTAAGCTGAGATAAGTCACTTTTCTTATATAATTAAATATTTAATCAGATTTAGAGCAAGGTCGTTAGTGGGTACAAACGTGTGACTGTAACAGGAGAATAAATTATTATTTATTAATATTTTCAATTTCTTGCTCTACTACCAAGGCCAAAATTCGACGGGAAGTGGGTTCCCTCTGCGAAATAAAATATCAGCGCAATGGAATGGATTAGCAACCAAAAATCAGAAATTAGGGGGTAAATGGAGGACGTAAGATAAACGGAGAGAAAAAAATACAATTCTTTACTAATATGAAAAAATTAGGCTCAATAAATAAATATTTATATTCGAGCAGTACAAAAAAGGTATATTTGTGCAAAATCTTTCGTGCTGTGTTAAATAAGGAACTTACATATATTATGTTAGCAATACAGCAGTACATTTAATAAAATACACTTGTTTTAGTATAATTGGTAAAGTTTATGAGACTATTTATACTAGCGCGGTAAACCATTGTTGTCTTGCTAAGATTTATTCTACTTTAATACTTCAATTTAACTTGAACACGATAATTTAAGCTAATATACTAGTACTATACATTTTCTTTAAATAAATTGAGCTTGACTTTACAAACTAATTGCTTTTATTTAAGATACTAACGCCCAATTTAGTTATTTTTTTAAACGAACTATATATGAGAGCGTCATGGCAAGGAGTGACTGTAACGCGTCGGTTGTGGGTTCAATCCTCATTCGAGGGAATTAATGATTATTTCTTAATATTTTTATTTCTTCGCTCTGGCATCAAAGCAAAAGCCTAGCGTGGAGTACTGCCACTCAACACGCAATGCCTCGAAAAATTCGGCGGAAAGTGATAATAAAAATAACTAAACTCGCTAACTAGCGCCAAGTTTTATTTATAGTTATATTTTTAAATGACCTATATAATATCATAAAGTAAATACATATATACATTGAATAGAACTTTTAGTTATTACTTCGTACGTTTCCAAGTGACTGAATTAACACAATTTACTCAATTCAGTATAAAATATTCACATATGCTAACCAGCTTAATTCATTCAATAGTAGAAAATTTCATACGAGTACTTACATGAAAATAATTATTTTATTTATTTCAAACGAATTGAAACTGATGACATAATAATAATATTTATTTATTCTTTACTACCATACAAACGACACTCGTTTACAATACAAGAACTATCGAAGTAAATCGTCAACTTGTCGAAACGTTAAAGTTACGAGCTTACGAGGTACCTTTTGTGACAATAGCCGCCATAACAAATTGTAAAGCCTGTCATTACCAATACAGACCTGGCATGCTGCCAGGATGCCAGGAAGGCCAGCTATAATTTAGATTGTTTCGTGTATCATTTCAGCATCGAAAACGATAAAATTTTACGGTTATAGCGCACCATATGCTGGCTGGCATAGCGTGTTATGTTGCTGATAAAGCACCTACCCCCATAGATAGTCCCAGGTGGGTTTAATTAACCTAAATGTTGATAAAAAGTGTTGTGACTGACGGGATCATTTTTTTATTTACATTTCTTTCTATTTTACTTTAAACAAACAACTGTCGCCAGAATTTAGGTTCAGAACAATTTTATTGCTAGTATTTTTTTTAACATAATGTCAGTATGACACCATATACTTGATGATGGGTTTTATATTTACGCATGGAGCATGTGGGCAGAGGATATAGACCTAGTGTTAAAACACTCCGCTCCCCACTTTCCACCGAATTCTAGAGGTATTGCTGGCGGAACTCAACACCGATGGAAATCGAACCCACAACGCTTTTGCCCTACGACTAGCTTCAATAACATTACATGAATTTATATAAAGTTAATAAATGTTAACTAACTTTATATATTGAGGGAGAACAAGTAAAACTTGCCAAGGGTAGGCACTACCAGGTAATAACTATTCGTGGACGTAACTCCAACATAGCGGTGTAAGGCAAATATTGAGTGGAACTAAGTTTCTGACAAGACAAGGCTGGCTGCTCCTTGATGTTAATAATTAACTTACACTTGAAATTCCATTTATATCTATGGAATTTTGGAATTACCATGGTCTGGATACCATAAAATTAATTTACATTTAGGTAGTTGTTTTCCAAGATAGTTTTCTGAAATAAATGTTAATTCTTTTATTTATTAATTATTATTCTCTAGCAGAGAATAGAGAGTAAAATGCAAAGGATTTTGTATGTTACCGTGCAATGTCATGTTAATGCAGAATAAAGTAGATATGCAGAAATAATGTCACATATATATTATATGAATTTGTACTATATAATTTGTTTATATTATTTAATATAAATATAAATAAACAATGTTAACAAAAGTAAAAATACACAACACCTAATTGCCTGAAACGTCAATGAACAAAATCAATATAGCTTTTATGCCATACAAAATACATTTATTAAGGCTTTTACCGTCACAATCATAAAAAGTAAACAGTAATACTAATGTAAAATTATTTGCGGGCACGAAGTGTTAACTAAAATTTGCATAGTTCGACGAAACTTCGCTATGGAAGTTGTAGATCAATGTACCACAGCGACTGTTTTACAACGAATGCGAATTTTAATGGACGAATATATATATGTAGAGATATATATATAAAATAAATAGATTTTTCGGTTTGTTGCGAGAAATTTTCCACCGATGCGGACTGTTGGAACGGCGCGGACGAATGTTCGCGAATTTGTACCTTTTTGATGTTGAATATGTATGAGGCGAGAGGAACGTCCAATATTTTTGTACGGGCGCGGACCAGCCCGAAAATAATCACTTAAATTTCCACATTTGTTTTTGCTGTTTAGAATGGAAATTGAAAAGGATAATACGGAAAAATACAATGTATTCTACATTTTTTTTATTTGAAAAGGGTAAATTTCCTTTATTTTCCTTTTTTTTTTCGCTCACAGCGTAGGCAGACAAGACCTAGTGCTAACACACTCCATTCCTCATTTTGCGCCGAAATTATATATGAATATATTAAAAAAAAATCTAATTAAAATCTTTAAATACATTTTAGAGTCTTATTTATTATCGTCGGTACCATCATATTTTGTAAAGTGGCTAATAAAACAGAAGGCAGCTTTCATTAGCCCGCCTGATATAAAACCGAGTTAAGCCTTGCTAACTCCAAATGTAACCTTCATTTTTATGATAGATATAAAATTTCAAATTACGCTCCTCAGTTTCCGAGCTCGCTTTTTGTGTTCTGCTAATGGTGATAAGCATTTTTTTTTTAATTTAATTTAGATAAAAAGATAATACAGGTAAGACATTTGCTTATGTAACTTTTTTTCAGCTTCATGCTGTATAGGTATAGGTGTAGGCTGAAAGAATCTAGTGTCCATTCTCTCTGACACTCTATTCCCTAATTTCCGCCAAATTTTAGAGACACTACTTTTTGAGTGGCCTAACGCACCCCACGCTTTTGCCTTGTTACCACAGCGAAAAAATCAAAATATTATTATATAAATAATAACTCATTCCCTAATTGGAATCGAACCCTCAACCATCGCGTTTAAAACCACACGCATATATATTATCTTGTTAAAAACTAGAATTACACAAGGACATAAAAAAATATCTTTTAAATATATTCGGGACTACATATCCATTGTACGCTGACAATGATAGCAACTTTTAACAAGTTCCGTAAATCATCGTTATTCGTTTATAACGACAACCAAACTTCCGGTTTACGATAACGAACGACAAAGAACTTTTTTATTTGACACAACAATAATTCCAGATTTGATATGAAAGTTTTTTATTGCTGATATGTCCCTTATTGATATTAGTTTACGTTATAATTCATTTCATACATTGAATTGTTGACTTATTTTGACCAAAAATAGTCAAAGGAAAATGTTAAAAGTTAAAGAAATTACTTACTAAAATTAAATAGTAACCGAATGTATAATTCGAATAATAATAATTCTACTATTTGTTGTTATACACTGTACAATTGTATCCAGCGCATGGCAGGGTAGGTAGAGGAAACCTGGGAACCTGGTGTTAAGACACTTCGTTCTCATTAAGACACTTCCATTCAATATTGATGACGAGGGAATGAATGAATTATGAATAATAATTAATTTACAACTTGCATTCTTTAATTTAACATATTTTTTTTATTTATTGTCAATTAGAATTTTCCTCATCTTATTAATTTATTCACCTTCCGTATTTATACAGAGGAATTATTCGTTCAATGGGGTGAATGCGTAATCTTCGAATTCGAATCTCTATTAAGCATATATCTTAATATAAGTATTTCTTTATTTTTAAATAATAAAATAAAAAAATATAAACCTATTGCACTGTATAACAATTTTGTAAACATTCGTAACTAAGTTACGTATGTTTAAATTTAAATGAGAATTCATCTAAATTATATTACAGGCGGGTATTTAATAAACATCCCAGAATGGCTTATACAGGGTCGTCACATGCCACGTCAGCCTTGCGGTGGCCGCGCTATGGTCGCTACATTGCTCCGCTGTGCAATGATAGTAGGTACAATTTATAAGCTTAAAGCGATTTCTGTAGATGAAAAATATTTTGTTATTTAATTATTTTCTTAAATTATACGTGTAAGGTAGTTACGTTTTCATTTTAGGAAGTAACAAATTAATATGTTTATATAACTAGATATTAATCAGTTTTATTCTGTATCCCGCACACAACAGGGTAGGCAGAGGGAACCTAGTGTTAAGATACACCGTTCACCACTTTCCGCCGAATTCTGGAGGCATTACGTGTTGAGTGGCAGAACTCAACGCCGCGCTGTGCCTCGACACCAGAGCGAATAAATGTAAATAAATATTTCATCTCATAAGTGGGGATCGAACCTACAACTGTCGCATTACAGTCACATTCAAGTGCATATTGGATGTGGAAATACAATAGAAGATAACGTTTACGTTTTTGGTTAAATTAATATTAATGAAATATTTTTACTTATAGCCATAAAAAATAATTTATTAAAATATGCAATGGCAAGACAAGTGTGTCGTTTAGTTTTGCCATTCAATATCTCCAAAGCGGAAAGCAGAAAACAGAAATGTCTTAACACTAGGTTCTCTCTGCCTACCTTGCTATATACGGAATAAAATATCTTTTAAATGGGAAATAATAATGTGTAATGTAGGACGTCCTCCAGCTAGATGGGATGACGATACTCGCAAAGTGGCGTGCCATTGGAGAAGCCTATGTCCAGCAGGGGACGAGGACAGGCTGATGATGATGATGATGATGAATGTGAAATGAACAAAAAAATCTTCTAAAACCATTCAGTAACTTATCATTCGGACCAAACGCACCCTAAATACGAGGGCGTGAGCACACAGACCAATGTATCACCAGATTATATGTGTGCAGACCGAGATATATGTTGTGGTCTGCACGAGTGTGCCTCCATGCTCTCTGCCTGTACCTCCATGAATCGAGCCTATGGCGTTTGTTTCTAGTTCCATTGATCTCACCTCGCCGTTTTGGTATCTAAAGAGATTATGCTGCCACTTCGATTTTACTTCGAATATTTGTTGCTCCAATTGTGGGAGTTTCATTTGTTTTAGGGTTCCGTATCTCAAAAAGTGAAAACGGAATCACTTTGCTGTTTCTATTTCTATTTGTCAAGACCATTTATCTCGAGATCTAATGTTTATGCTAAAATTTTAACATGTCATTATGTTTTTTTTATTTTGATAATAATGTTGATATTTTTGTAATAAGCTGAATGTTAGTAAAGTTAATATTTATATTTTAATATTTTATGTAATTCACATATTATATTAGATACTGTACGCGGTGGTCGTGAATTTAAATAACAAAAAAGTATTTCTCTTTGTATTTAAAACCTAGAGTACCACTCTCGGTAAAGCTGTAATGGTACGTTTTTCAAGAGACTAATAAAAAATTGTAATGATTAAATGTAGTGATAGTAACTTGAATAAAATAGTTTAGTAAATGCTGCTCCAGAATCCGACGGACACTGGGAAGCGGAGTGTTTTAACACTAGACTCCCTTTGCTAACCCTGCTGCATGTAGGATATAGCGAAAAGCTATATCTTGATTTGTGTAAAAATGCTTTCTATTAATCTTAATAAAGTCCCATGCACACTAACCTAATACAATTAATTGAACTCACTACGTTAGTGGTTAACTAATTGGTAGAATTAAATTAGAAACCACTCAATTAGGCGACATTCGGTTAATGGAGGCTTAATTAAAAGTAATTCTTTACTTTTTGACTTACATTCATCTTCATTCTTAATATATATGTACATATATGTGCATGTATTTTTCAAATTATTACTTTTAAAAAAAATCAACTTCACGGTGTATCCAAACACCTAGAGGGAACCTAGTGTCAAGACACTCCGTTCCTTACTTTCCTCTGAACTCTGGAGGTATTGGAATATACGCCAAGATATAAATGTAAATAAATATTTCATTTCCTTGAGTGGGGATCGAACCCACAACTAGTCGCGCTTAGACACACAGTTGTACCCATACGCCACTGGCCTAAATGTAAATGATTTATTTTATCGAATAACTAACAAAATTAAGTATCTCGTTAAAATTTACCCCCTGAATAATAATCTAGTGTTTCTAAAATGAATAAAAAAGTTATTATCATCTTCACACCCTGTGAATATTCGATTCATTTTACAATCTAGCTGACTCGATAATTGCTCGTGATAATTGGTTTTCCTCTCATAAAAATGTAAAGGTTCACCCTTCGGCAAGTTTTCAGGGGTGTCGCTTATTTATATGCAAATGTAGGAACCACGCACGTACTAAGTAAGGTGCTGTCCAATTATTTATAAGAACATTTCTCCTTGTGTATTTTCATAGAATTTTCTGCATGGAAATTGAGCTAAACATCCCCCTATTTTCCAAGTTTCAACGTTGCACATCCAGCTAGGTTATTTAACGAATACCACCCAAGCGAAGAGCTGTTAGTGTAAATATTAACTTGAATGCAAAGTAAAGGACACGTGCTCGAAATATATGTGTAATTTTATTTTGGTGTATTCTTTTCATTTGTACGTGTGATATATTTTCTTTTAAATAAATTTAAGATAAAAAAATATGAAAGTAAGAGAAGGCAGGGACAGAGAAGGCACAGTGTTTTCGTATCCTATCCGATGAAATTAAATATTTGATATTTTCATTTCTTCGCTCTGGTATAGAGGCAAAGCGCAGCGTTGAGTACCGCCACTTAACTCACAATACCACCAACATTCGTTGGAAAGTGGGGAGAGGAGTGTCTTGACACTAGCCTACCTGCTGTGGAACTGAAATAAGAAACGCATTCAATATATTTTATAGTACTCTTAAACAGTAACTCAACAGCTATTACACTCGCTCGCTGCATAAAATGGGCAATTTAAAGTCCTGAAAGAAACCATCTGCCATTTCTATGCTGATAACAAAGTACATTTTATCTCAAAGGCATTATCCGTAACGCCATTACACACCCAGCATTACTTCCCGTACTTCCATTTGTACCCCAAAACATTAGTATTCATAGGAGTCAGTCGATTGAGAAAAGAATTTTCACGCGGCCGATCTTGACGGAACGGACACTGAGTGGTCCCATTTCCTTGCTGCTTTTATTTTCCCCTAACAACTTAATGGAAATGTAAAAAATGGTCTAGTGTTTCGTTGTAATTTATTAACTGGGTTCAGTTAATATATTAGAAAGGAATATTTTAAATGGGTTTTTTTAGATTTTTTTTTAGTATTTTAAGGATCCTTATGGCAATGTTTACTTTATTGACTGTCAGTCCGTCTGTCAAAACTATTTATCTGCAAATCACGTGGAAATAGTGAAATGAATATCAAATATAGGTCTACAGTACACTATGAACGGGGCAGCAGCATAGAAAAAAATACATGAAATTGATACGGAACACTTGGCGAGCAAGCCTAACTTGCACTTCTTTTTCTTATTTATATGCAATTTGTCTATTTTTATTTATATGTGATTTTATAAAACGCAACCGTCTATGACTGAAACCCCATTAAAATTCTATAAAAGAAAACTTTAAAACATTCTTATCACCAACAGCCTATTGAAATATAATAGGTATATGCTCTTAGAGATATTTCACTTAAAAAAAATTCAATTAAAACTATGCAAAAAATTGTTTAAAAAAATTAAAATACGGTAAAGATAGAAATTAAACACTTAACGCCGAACTGAAGCAAGAATGTTGGAAGAGCAAATCTCATTGTCGAATCCTGGAAACGTGAGCAGAACTAGCAAAGACAAATTCCCATTGACTTGATTAAACTTGTCAGTTTCCAACGCAAGATGCAATTTGCCATTACCTACGAATATAATCCGCGGAGTTGAATTATTAGTTTGTATGAAGTTTTTAATATCGCTGTCACTGGTTCGAATTATGAGCTTTTATTATTTGTATCTATAAGCTGACTCGATTTCTATTAAGTGCTAAATTAAATTAGTTTTACATAGTTTTGATATTTTTTTAGCTTCTAATTGTATCTCGCAAATAGCAGATAACGTAGAGGGAACCTAATGTTAAGACACTCCGTTCTTATCGTTCACCACCCACCGCCAAATTTTCGAGAATGTGTGTTGATTGACGGTTTTCAAAGCTGCACTATGTATTCTGACAAGAGCGAAGACATGAAAATAATTTATACATCGAGCGAGAGTCGAACCCCTAACCGTCGTCATTCACAGTCATGCTTATTCTTTGATCTCAATGACGTTATTATACTAAATTTTATTAGTGGTAGTCAACAAGTACAAAACAAATATATTCTTGCAATAAAATAAGATATAATTACATAGAAACTGCCATACTGGTTCTGTGTTGTTAGAAATGCAACTCACCTTGAGTACTCTAGGATTTGGCCAATTTTAAAGCTTATGTTTCTAAATGTTTATTTCCAAATGAACTCGAATTTTAAAAGCTTCACATGCGCTTTGTACTGTATTTTGGACTAGTCTCTACTTTTGTTGTAATATTTAGTAGTCATTTTTATCTAACTAGCCGACGTGGCAAATCGTCACAAACTTGAAACTGAGGTGGTGGGTTCGATCCTCACTTCAGGGAATTAATTATTTGATATTTTCATTCTTTCCCTGCTATAAGCGGGATACAACGTGAAGCTGATTATTTGATTTATAAAATAGAAAATAATACTAAATAGAATATAGTACTGACTCAAATTTCGCAGACGAACCACCTAAAACCACGTAAGTAAAAACAACATTTTAATTTTTTTTCGGCCAATTAACATAATACAGGTAATATCACCCAGACAGACATCGAAACAATTACTATAGTTAACTCCAAATCAATATCTGAAAAAAAACAGATTCAAAGGTAAACCCAAACAGTGACGTTCATCGGTGATTGCAGTCACGTTGCAATAACGAAGCAATTGAGTGACAGACCCTACACTGCAAGACCTATAATAATGTTACGTCCACCCCTCTAAACCCCCCAGCACACCGTTTTGGTTCCTATTTAAGTAAACATAAAGGCCACAATTGAACAGATGTGTAGTTCAGAATATATTGTATTGTAAAGACCACGTATGTGCATGTACATATACTTCCAGTATAGATATAGAGTTTACTCAGCGGAAAATATATTACGAATTTTGCAGGAACTTGGAATTAAGTTAAGAGTTGGTAAAATATGATGCAATAACTGTCTTTTAGTTTAAAACATGTACTTAAAAGAATGGCGGTATTTAGTATTTATATATCTTTTAAATTTTCTAAAATATTGCTAAATTTTATTAAAAATAGCTTTACTTTGTACGCACATTATGTTGTCATTTAAAGACAGATATTCTGTACAGATGGTATTTGTATCTGTAATAACTAATCGTTAGCTCTGTTCAACTTGCAATGCCTCCAGGATTCGGCGGAAAGTGGAGAGTGGAGAGTCATAACACTAGGTCTCTCTCCCTACCCTACTACATGCGAATGCGAAAAGTTGAAAAAAAAAACATGTTTGTAATCAGTGACAAAAATATTAAATAAATATTGAATTTAAAATGAAATAAATCACTTTCTCTCCCAGACTTCCAACTCAAATCAAAACGATGCCATATTTACGAAGGCCGCTTGATTGACAGGCGCATCCCCTCACTCGTCAATTGCTCGAAAAATGTATAGAATAAACGTTCTTCACTCGTAGTTGAACTAATTAATACACAGGAGAATTGCTTTTAATGAAATGCTATAATTAAAGTTATTGTAATTTGTACAATAGCACTTGTGTTCAAAAAGTGCTCGGGAAAATCATTCTAAAATTTTTTTATTAAAATTAAAGAATTTGAACCTGCTATCGCAGACTTGTATCGATACCGAGCACTACTTTATAACGCTATTAAAATATTTCAGATTCACGCTGTTTCCCGCACACAGCAGGATAGGCAGAGGGAATATACTTTGTTCCCTATATTCTGCGGAATTATAGAATCCTGGGAATCGAACCTATAGTCTGTCGCGGTTACAGTTACACTTCGTACCCCTGCACCACGACTGGTCTCAACAAACGCTACTAAAACATCGACTAACGTATATAAAAAAAGTAGTAAATAAGAGAAAAATACGAGAATGAAACTCTAAGGCCTAATTATTCTTTAATTAAAGACAATCTGTCCTGACAGCTACTGCAATTTGTTCGTAATTGTGGATTTTATGTTGCACCCAACTTTTATATAAGGCTGTAGTAACTTTATATTGTTGATACTATCAAAAAAACTAAATTTGAAAATTTAATATTTTTAACACTATGTAAAACTCGAAAATAAATGTCATATAGACTGCACGTTATATTTACCAATTCTTCATACTTATACATTTTTCCCGCACATAACAGAGTACACAGAGAAAACCTGGGAACCTAGTGTGAAGACACATATTGCACTCCAAGATTCCCTTTCTCCACTTTATGCTGAATCCTTGAAACATAGCATGTTGAGTGGTGGAACTAAACGCCATGCTTTGCCTCGTTACCAAAGCGCAGAAAATTACAGTCCCAAGCTTCTACACGATTACGCGACAAGTAAACAAAATAAGCAAAAAAAAAAAAATTAAACGTTAAACGCGGTCGCTATCGCCAATTCGATCGAGAAGAAAAAAAACCTTGACGTAAACAAATTCAGTAGTCCAGGTTTTTACGTAAGACTCAATTTCGCTAGCGAAAATATAAGCGAATCACATTAATTAACCCTGTATCTGGTCACTGATTAAGAGCAGTAGCGGAACGGAGTGTGGGGTCAACTTTAATTGGTCCGCTGTTGTATTTTAGATGTGCGATACGGAGCTCGAGGGTTAATGAATAGTCCTGTGGACATATGTTATTGTAGCTTCGAGGTTTTTTTTTTCTATAATTATCCACTCGTGTTTTTTCTGTGGATGAGAATGGAGAGTTTTTTTTGAAATGGCAGGGTTTTTTTACGTTTTGTTTTTTCATTGTGTTGTTTTTTTTTTTTTGTTAGGAGTTGTTTTGGTATACTTATTGTAAAATAAGTAATCGTAGTAACAAAATTTCTCTATGATATTCATATACTACAATAAAATATAACATTTTATGACAAGTTTACTAAGGCATGCCGGCGTTAAGTTACACATGTGTCTCTAATTCATGGGGATAGTAAAAAAATGAATTGTCTTAATACTATGTCTTTATTGTCTATCCTACTATGCTATGGGATAAAGCGTGAAGTTAAAAATGTCAATTTTAGATTTAACCCTAAAATACCCATGTAGACGTTACAAGATATGTTGTAATTTATGACAACATATTTTAAGCCTATTCGATACAGTGTCTCATCACTTTAAAAACATTATCTTTAAAGTTTTGCATTAAAAGTTGTTGTTTTATGACTATAGTTATCATTAACAAAAAAGAAGCCTAATTTAACCACATAGATTACTTAACTTCCCTCTTGGAAGATAGTAATTTACATTTATATCAGCTTTCACCTCGTCATTCCACAACTCATGTGGACCATACAACTTTAAATATTTTTTACAGCCTTGCCATTTCAATTTTTAGTTCCATTTGACTAACACCGCATTTTAAAACGTAGGTATCAAATTCAAAAAAATATTTTTATTTTTTTTAATTGTTAGCGCAAACGTACGCGAGTGTGAAGTAATGACTCGAGCTGGGAATTTCATCTGAAATCTAAAAAGCGAAAAACACAAAAAGACAGTAATTTTTGGGGCAAATTAATTTTTAACTGAAAACAGTCAAAACGAGTGCCTACCTACGGCTCTCGTCGTTGTGTATTTAATGCGGATGTGAATTTTCCCGCATCCGGCCAAAAATAAATGAGCTTTCTTCCGCTTACTTAATTTACTGGTATGGCCGCAGCGGGCTTACACTCTGAATATATTAAAATTAATATTTTAAACGTTTAATGTCGCTTTCCGCTGGCATGATTTGTTAACACTTACTTATGATTGCTAGAGAATGTTCGGATTAGTGTTTCGCTCGTAATAAACATTTTTGTATGTATATTTCTATAACATAATTTTGAGACCAGCTATGGTGTATGTGCACAAGCTTATGACTGTTATGGGTTCGATTCCCACTCCAGGAAAATAAATATCAGTTAATATCAGTGAGTGAGTTAGTGAATTCCGCCACCCAGCACGCAGTACCTCCAGAATACGGAGGAGAGTGGGGTGTTTGCCTAGTCTACTATACAGGATACAGCGTCAAGCTGAAGAAGAAAAAAAAGGAAAATAATTTAGCATTTAGTTCATGCATTTGATAATTAAACAAAAATATTATCGTATTACTGCATTGAAATTTCAACAATACGACATAAAATTTGCACAAATTATCATAAAATTAATTTAATCTGATCAAGTGACTAGCGCTTAAGTTATAATAATAAATCACTATAATCAATACATTTGCAATGGACCAATAATTTTTGATTCGTTAGCGAAATGTAATAACGGCTATTAATTCGCATTGCCGTATTGGTCGTACGGTACGGCCGGTGTCGTTATGTCGTTATCCACGCTCTCCATTTAATTAATGAAATATTGGAGAATAGTATTTCGTTTTATAAAAAAATTTAATGTTTACAAAAAAAAATACAGTCGAATTGATAACCTCCCTTTCTTATATAAGTCGGTTAATAAGAATATAGGACCAGCGCCCATAGCGCAGAAACAAATATATGTGACTGTAAACGCGAACTCAAGCTGGTTGTCGGTTCGATCCCCACTCGAGGAAAATGTGGAAATCGAGGAAACAGTGTGTCTTAACACTAGGTTCCCTTTGCCTACCCTTCTATGTGTGGTATATAGTGTTAAGATGATTTATTTTTAAAAATATAAATTCTGATATAGGGTAATCTTTTCTTTAATTAGATAACAAAAATGCATCATTAAATCCTACCATCCACCACGCTATATCTCTAACAAACGGAAAATAGAGACCAAAAAAAAATCTCTCCACTTTTTTCAAAACACAAAATGCATAGAGCTAAAAGATAATCAAACACAAGAACACTTAAAACAATGATATTGAAATCAACCAACTATTACATAACAATGCTCCAATTAACGTTATCTGCCGTGTCGATGGGATATTGCTCGTAAATTAATGAGTGCCGTTGTAAGACAAACGTTCAGCTACCGGACACGAGCGTATGGCTTATATAGCCTGGATATGGCTAGAATAATTAATGCTAATTTAAGATAATTGTGAAATTCTGCTGCTTTTTAACCAACATCTGTAAGAAAAGGAGGTTATCATTTCGACTGTATATTTTTTTTTATTTGATGTGGACTAGAAAAATAATGCTTACAGTCAATATTGTTTAACTTTTTGGAAGCTAAAATAGCCCATATGTTTTTTTTTAATTCAGCAGCTTTTTTATCAGAAGTGTAATATATTGGTACATTAGTGTATCAATTGTTGTTGTTCTTTAATTATGGCGATCCGAGCGTGCCAGCACTAATCACTTCGCCAAAGTCACGTTGAATGGAAAACACACAAAGGAGAGTGTACGGTAAAGAGACAATATTACGCAATAGTAGATGCACGTTAAAAGAGATCCAGCTAAGATACTTAGTGTATCAATGTATATTGACATCATTGACAATGTCAAATAATTTACTATAATTCATAAAATTCATCAAATATATATACACGAAAATCCAAAGACTTTAACTAGTATTATACAAAATTAGCTTAAACGCCCCCTTTGTAAGTTACAACACTGCTCGAATTATTAATGAACACAATCTAGTTACAAATTCAATTTAGAGCCTCGCTGTTTTAAGGCTGTACATAAAATAAATGACCTTAATTCATAAATCTATTCCAGCGAAATCAATTTATGTATCGGCGGGAGTGGAGCAAGTTTTAATTAAGGTAAATATCTCGCACGGGATTGCAGTGTGGACATGCCCTAATAGTGTTTAGTTGGGGATAATGAAAATCGTGGTACATCTTGTTGCTGAGATTATAAAATGGACATTTATGAATTTAATATACATATATTTACCCTGTTTATATTTTTCCTATTTATATTTACCCTATTTTTGATATTTTATAGGAAGATCTAACCATGTTGAACTCACACTTTACTAGAAGTGTCAAGGAGCCTTACGACTTACGACGTAGGCTAAGCGTATGTAAATTAGGATTCAATAGGCTTCAATTTCAATTCAAATTCCATGACAATCATGAGCGGTTGTGGAAGTTCCAATTACGCTATGATACTTCGTCACCTCGATCATGATTTATTTCCATAATTAACATAAAATACCTCGAACGATATTTTTTTGTAATATGAACTGAAATTACATGACCTCTTTTACAAACTATAGTATTTATATTAGAAATTGCGATCTTTAAAAAGAAATAAAATAAAGTATCAAAAGACATCAAAGTAATTTATGAAATAAATGAAGATTTCTTTTCATTTTCATCATTATAATATGAAAAAGTTGCCATTAATAGAAAATTTTATATAAGAACAAAGTTTTTACTTATGTTGTATTGGAAATTGTCGTAGTCATGCTGCATCTCATGACCACAACACCGTTCTCCACTTTACTTGTCTTGCCTGTTCAAACTATTCTAAGATTTTATATAGGACTATATTTTAACTATTATTTCTTTTGTTTGTATAAAATAATATATTATATAGCATGACGAGCTTAGCAATATATAAACATATATATTCTTTAAAAAATTACATCCAGTAAAGTAAAGAGTTTAATTTTAAATTTACAATTTATTATCATCGAAGTATTGAATGTTTAATATTACTTATAATGTATTTTTTATCTTCACCTCTGTATCTCACATATAGTAAATTAGGCAGAAGGAACCTGGGAACCTAGTGATAAGTCATTCGTCTCAAGATGTTTTCTCTTTAGACACTTCATACATATTTAGCAAAACTACATAAAAACATCACTACAGAAATTTTGCATTTATATTTATTTATATCCAAAACTACTAAATTGACATCCTTTGCAAAAAACATTACCATAATATTCTTCAAGATAACATCAAAATTGGCCTCCGATAGAAAGAAAATAAACTGGCATTCCATACTCGGTACGTTTCTCCCTCAAATTCAAGTCACCCCCTCTTCTCATCATTAGAAGCGGGCACGCAAAGGGAAATTATCCTCACTTAACCCTCCTGGAGGCGTTAACTGGCACCTCGGAGAGCACTCGGCCCCGATTACTTTATTATACGAATTGAAACAATTTTTCTTTAGGTAATATTTAAATGGTTCTCTCGGTTGCGAATGTTCAATATCCTTATCAGGGTAATACGTACGAGATTATGTTCATTCAAATTCTTCCCTCTTTTTAGGGAATTGAGAAACGTCGCTTCGCTTCGCTTGTACTGGTGAGATACCAAGCATATTTGACAATGAAGATTGTAAATTTCGATTATAAAAAGTAATTACTTTCTCGTGGCAAACATAAAAACAGATTTATTTGGTGAAATATTTCCCTCCTCTCGTCTTTAAGCGCAAAATCAGCATGAACCGTAACAAACCTTTAATTTGGTCCCTTCTATTCACGAACTCTGCGAATAATTGTTTTTCCAAATGAACGCCTCAAAATAACAAATTGGTTTGTCGCCAACCCTCGCCGCCTGGAGTGCTAATGCAACATTTATTTTTTCTTGTTTCTTCCACAGATATACTATCTATTGTGTAATAAATCTTCTTTATGAGTATGTATAATGAATGCAGTAATAATAATTTCCAAGACACGTTTATCTTTTATCTTTTAAACTATCTGATTAAATGTTATATCACGTTTCAAACGGTTGTGTCTACTAACATATAAGATGCTATATTTGTAAAGTATATTTAAAAGGTAGATAAAAATTTTAAATTAAAAAAAAAATACTGTTGATATTTTAATGTAGTTTCAGAGAAGCAAGCTAAGAATTTGATAAACGATACGTCTATTAAATATTTTAAGGAGCAGCGGCACAAACGTGTAAATGTAAACGCGAGAGATTGTGGGTTCAATTTCCACTCGAGGAAATGAAATAAAACTTTTATTACTGTAAATGAAAATTTTAATTTCTCCGATCTGGTACCGAGGTAAAGCGCGGTGCTAAGTCCCGTCACACAACCCATAGTACCTTCAGAATCCAGCGGGAAATGGGGAACCATCCTACCTAAACGCCTACCCTGCTATATGCGGTATACAACGTGAACTTAAAAAAAATTACTCTCGCAACCAATAAACATTTACAATTATTTCGTTTCATTTTTTTAACTTCTACCACCTAACGAATAAATAACGAAGCTGAGAGGCTGAAATCAGCATCCAATCAGCAATCCCATTGACTGCGGTTTCGTCATTATGGCCGTGTTAATATTTGCATGCATGCGATCGATTGTTATGCTACGCGCAATAACGTGCCGCTACCCTCATTATTAGATACACTGCGTAATTTGGAAATTCCATCCCGTTGATGCTTATGTCGGAAATTAACCGGAAATATGTACGTGGATGTTTAAAAAAACATTTTTTGGGTTCCGTATTTAAAAATGTAAAAACGGAACCCTTATAGGATCTGTTTGTTTTTCGTCTGTCTGTCTGTTAAGACCATTTATCTCGTTATCGCGTGGAAGTGTCAAGGTGAAATTAATTCATATATTGAAAGCTTCTAAGTCAACATGATTAAAGAGAAGAAAATCTGTTACTAATTTAACAGATGCATATTAAACAAATATTACGAACACCTGTGACTATCATGGCGCAGTGGGACAGCCTCTGCCTGTAAACGAGGTAGTTGCTAGTTGAAATCTAACTTCAGAAAATATTCCTTTTAAAATAAACTACTTCTATATAAAATCCGTTAAGTTAATTACCAGCTATCATGAACAGTACCATATAATTTAAAGAGTTAATACAATAAATTGTTAAAAGTGGCTTCATTTCCTAAAGTGATACAACATTCTTTCAATCCACTCTCGTCTCGGGAGGACGTCCACCGGTCTTTATACCCTCGCATTTTTGCTCATTCGTCACGCGTTACGTCTCAGTAGCTATCTCACGTACGCCGCCTTAGAAACTTTTATTACTTTACGTTCAGTAATTGTGCCTTCCAATATAAACTATCCCAATGGAAAACAGGATAGTAAAACATTTTCATTGCAATTTAGAACTGTTTGAATATATTTTTTAGCTTCACGCTGTATCCCGCATGGGAGGGTAGACAGAGGGAACCTGTGAAGCCTAGTGTTAAGACACTCTGTTCCCATAACGACGCTTCCCTTAAATAATTTTCGGCGAATTCTGGAGGTATTGAGTGGCGAAACTCAACGCCACGATTTGCCTCATAAATAATAAAATTATTTATAGATTTTCACGTAAAAATCAACGTAATGAAATGAGGGAAAATCAGTTACGCAAATGACAGCCTCAATGTTGACTTTATTGAGCGAAACCTAAATTACATTCTTATAATAGTGACGAATGTCAGTCGTCGATCAAATAAATGAAAAGCCTGAATAGGCAAAAGCCTAAGAAATATCGTCAGGAGTGACAAATAGGCTTGAATTATAGGCAAAATATTTCCATTTTTCCATACTATGCTCAGCAACCATGTATCGTATGACTTAATCATATTTGTCTAAACAAAGAAAATCAATGGTATTTCCATATATTATTCTGTTAAATTCGGCAGAAAGTGGGGAACGGAGTGTCTTAACACTAGGTTCCCTCTGCCTACCCTGTCGTGTGCGGGATACAATGTGAAGCTGATATTGTTCTGTTATTCTCTACATTTTATCAACTTTGGAGGCATTGCACAATACATGGTAAAACTAACCAAAAAATATATAAAATTACAAAAAAAATCTCCAAGGAGTTCCAGCATATTCTCAAGGTCACCAACTGCTTACAACGGCAAATACATTCATTGTTACAAATACAATAGCATACCAAACTATATTTAAATTATTTATCAGAAACTAGAGGTAACTTGTTTAAGATAATATTTTCAAAGTAAAACTTAAAGCAACATTCAATCTCGGGTAGAGTAAAACGTAAGGAGTTCATTTTAGAAACAATAACATACCTAACCGAAATTTGAAATAATACTGTAGGACTACTGAGGCCAGGCTCGTTGCGCAGGGGTGCAAAGTTTGTTTGTAAACGCGACTGGTTGTGGGTTCGATCACAACTCGAAGAAATATTTTTTTTTTCCCTAGCCTACACCATCCCATTGTTGGGCTCTCTCCACTTCTTCCATTCCGGTCTATTTCGCGCTATTGAGCACCAGTCAGGCCTATAATGGTCCAGCTCGTCCCGCCTTCTCCGTTTTGGTCTGCCAATTCTCCTTTTAGAGCTTGGAATCCATCTGGTAGATGATTTCGCCCAAGACTCTTCAAGCATGCGGCAGACGTGTAATAAAACGCCCAGTAATAAAATATTTATTTTAATTTATATTTTCTTTTCTTCGCTCCTGTCTAAATGCAAAGCGCCATCGAGCGCCATTGAGTTCCACCATCCAATGTCTCCAGAATTCCATGGAAAGTGGGAAAAGGAGTATGACTGGGTTCCCTCTGCCTACCCTGATGAATGCTGGATATAGCATGAAGATGATTTTATTCCCAACGCCGTCTGTCTACACCTAATATAAGTGTTTATTTAACATACCGTCACCACTCCAGACCTACTTCCTACTCTTTCGAATAAGATGGCAAGTAATTTTGTGGAAACGCAATTCTAAAATAAATTATTCATTGACGACGAAACGCCCGGAGCCGTATTCATTTCATTTCTCAATCTGAATTCTACTTTTCTCCAGCGCCTTTTTCTTTATTGGGCCTTCTCGATAAATTTTTGATAAGTGCACGAATTAAACTTTGTTTTAAGTGGGTTTCGTTTGCAGATTTTTATTGTTCGCTTACCATAAATTTAATATGCGTAAGCGTGATTTAGGATTTTCGCTTTTCCACACAAATTATAAGGGCTATAATAGCAACGTCTAAACATTTTGTAGCTTAAGCTCAAGAGTTGACGAACGATATAAAGTTTAGTACCGCGAAGATTTACGACCTGAATTAGCTTAGAACCATTAAAAGCGACCTGAATTAGTCACCTAAAACACAAATATATATTTATAGAATATATTTGATAGAAGTTACACATTTGAACCGTCTAAACTTTAGTCGTAAGTGTTATCAGCGGTCTCCTAATAGCTAGCGATTGGTTCTCGAACTGAAGTTGCTCAGAGCATCACGAAATACGAAAGCCTGAACGTTGATAAGATAACAGTATGAGAAATGTTAATCGTTGTTTTGAATTGCTTTTATGTACCGACGGCTATGGAAACATATTGTTGGGATTAAAGTATATTTAATATAGTCTATCCTCTTATATATTCCTTTTCCCTATAAAATAATATTATTATTATCATAATTTTTTTCATTTTAAATTATAAAATTCAATTACAAGAATGAATTCAGTAGGTAATGTTCGCAGTTGAAGCATGCAAAAGGCATTCTTAGTAAAACGTGGGTAGTTTTAGAAAACTCTGGAACGATTTTACGGCTCTGTAGCTGGCTTGGGTGCAAATTAGGTTGTTTTAAACCTTGTTTGCGCCTACACTCTAGTACTTTGGATTACGAGTTAAGGTATGTGATACAATTTAACTTATATACATAAACATATTATTATATTTCGAGGCCATAGTGACGTAGCCACAGAAAGTTTGACTTGAAGAGAGATGGTTGTATGTTATTTCCTATTCTTGGGAATTAATTAGTTCCAATTAATCGCTCCGGTAGTAAGACACAACGCGGCGTTAGGTTTTGCAACTCAACGCACTCTCGTAAATTTGGAAGGCTTTGGAATTTGTACATTTTAGAAAAGTAAAATTCAATAATAGATATATTTTCAGACAGTTGCATAATCAACTATTATTTTTATACTGTCATTCACAGAAAAAATACAATTTTTTTATAACTTAATGAATAAACATAATAAGTATTTAATATTTTTAATTATTAAAATTTTGATTTATTAAAATTTTCTAATAAAAGTGCAAATCAAAAGATTAATATTCATACTTTGACAAATCTGAGTAATAACTGCCATAGATAGCACCACGTCTATACTTAAAACATCAAACTTGACGAGTTGAATAACGTGCTCACAACTTCGTTAACTCAAGACGAGCCTTCGATAGCTAAAGTTTA
>JAEBDU010013893.1:0-27062 GCA_016802625.1 Heliconius numata
ATTGGTATAATAATAAATATTTGATGAGTTTCACTAAAAAAATCACGCTATAAAACCACTAAACGACCCTCAAAGCGGTTTTTACGCAAATAGGTTTTAGCTTCGTATCCCATAGGAACGTGAACCAGACATGCATATAAAATTTAACTATTAAATTCTGATTATTATTATATAATCATTTTATTTTTATATTATTCATTTAAAAATATTTAAATTAAATATTATTTACACTAGTATCTAAAAACTACAAAATTAGTACATATGCTAAACTAATAGAGTTTTATATAAAAGTTAAAATAAAATCAGCTGTACTCTATATCACGCACACATCAGAGTCAGGGGAAATCTAGTGTTAAGACACTCCGTTCTCCACTTAACAAATCACAAAAGTTACTAGTTAATTAAAAATATCTTATCTCCAAACTAATCATCTACTACAGTAGCAATTCTAACAAAACAGCAAATATAACAGTTAATTCAATGGCCAGCTATCTTTTCTTGGAGGCAATGTGTCTTAGCTATCTGCGGGCGCACCTGTTCGGAACTTTGTTGGTACTCCTTAATTAGGTCTGATGACTTGCGACAGTTTATTAATTATATCACCATTTGTTTTGTTAATAGTGTAGAAGTAAAAAGTAAGTTAAATAAGTTATGTTTAGTTCTAGCAATGGATGCACTTTAATTTTGGATTTATTGTTGTACAATACTATGGAATTACTAAAAAAAATCAAAATAAATCAGCTTCACGATGTATCCCGCTTGTAGAAGGGTGGGCAGGGGGTGCCTAGTGTCATGACACTCCGTCCCCACTTTTCGTTAAATTCTGGAAGCATTACAAGAACAACACAAGAAAAATCTAAAAAAAATACAGTGAAAACTTTGAATAGCTCTGTAACAGCTGTTAAACAAGTAAATATTTTATTTAGTCCATTCTATATCTGGTACAAAAAAAATATACTAAAATGTTACTTACAAAAAATAATTTTAATGACGTAAAAGCTCGTCTTTCAAACATGTCGTCGTGTAATTATTTGAACCTTGACATGTTTCAACTCTGAGCTTAAATTGAAACTTATGCAGGTCGCAGTTACTTCAAACTGTTTCACATAGCTAGTGCTTTTAACTAAAGGTAAAATCGTTATGCTACAACCTACCTGAAATACCTATTAATGACTGCTTCAGTATTTTTTTCAAAGTTCAGGGTTAACTATTTTCATATATACATATATACATTTATTTGAGACCAGTCTGACTGTAAATGCAACAGGTTATGGGTTCAATTCCCACTTTAGGAAATGAAATATTATATATATTTTTTTTTCCGCTTTGGCAAGATTAAACGCAACTTAGAGTTCGGTCACTTACATATAAATAATAATAATAATAACATATTTCTGTCAGGAAAAAAGTAAAGCTAAAAAAATGTTTTGACATTCGACTATTTAGAGAACTTCCACCCAGCCATCTTTTTTCATTTATTTTATTTTTATCATATTATCAATTTCAAACACTATTTAAAGTTTACAAGTTCAGACAAATATAATTGTAATAATATTGAATGTTATAACGAAACTGATTGATGACTTTTGTTGATGACTTTGAAGAAAATAATCAACTCTATTACCTTTTAAAGTGGTCCGTGCCCGTGGCTGACTCACGATGATATGTCAATAAACTTTCGAGGAGGTAATGAAGCATTTTTATGCTAGAGTGATCGTTTTAATATCGTAATTAAAATTGACGTATGGACACGGTATGTGGTAATATTAGCTATGATACTGGCGGTCTCATGGTTTTATAATAGAAAACTTATTCCAAGCGTGAGGTAAATGTATATATATGTTTATCTTCAGCTTCACGCTGTATCCCGCATTGAACAGGGTAGGCAGGATAGTGTTAAGACACTCCGTTCCTCACTTTCCAACGATTTCTGGAGGCATTGTGTGTTGAATGGTAGCACTCAAATGACAAAACAATTTTTTTAGCTTTACTTTTTTCCTGACAGAGAAAGGACAGATTTAAGACATTGTGTGTTAAGTGACAGAACTCTCAGAGAAACAAAAAACTAATAAAATCACCAAGGTGGAAGTCGCATCCAGAAGCTTCGTTTTAAAATTACGATTTAGAGGTCAGTAACGGGTTCAATCACCGACCCGACCATGCGAGGCGTTGACGCCACCTTGGTACTAGAGCGAAGAAATGAAAATATTAATAAATAATCATTAATTAATTAATTCAATTCCCCCGAGTGGAAATTGAACCCACAACCGTCGGTCTTACAGCCCAGCTTGTGCCTTTGCACTACGACGGCCTTAACTTCTATATCGTTATCTATTTAATACTTTTGTCAGGATGATTTACGGGAATCCACATGAATCATACGCGACAGATGTTTACAATACAACTTTCTCTGGCACACGCTGTAGGCGTCTAGATTACGAAGCACAATGTACTAAATATCTAAAATTACAAGTATAATTTTAGATATATAATATAAATGATTAATATAATATTAATAAATAATAGGTATCACATTATGTTATACTGTGGGCGCAATAGGTGGGGGTTCAATTCTGACACGGAGGGTCACGTGGGGGTTCATTATTTTTTTAGTATTCAAATTATTCTTATTTCTCACCTCTGGTAAGATAGAATGCGGTGTTAAGTTCCGCCAATCAATACATAATAGTCTCTACTTTGCTCTACTGGATACAACGCTGATAAATTATTATGCTACTTTTAGTTTGCTAAAATTTTATAGTCTTTTAATAATAAGCTTCACTTTTTTTTATTTATTTATTTTAAATTGGGATACAAACAGCATTTACAACACTTTTTAGCATAATACATATCCATATTACATTTGCCAATAAAGTTTCCACTTATACATGAAACATGGAGTGAATATAAAAGAAATGAACTTTTTACATATGTTGCTAATTAACAATTAAAAATTAAATTTATGGTCTAAAAGAAATAAAAAAAAAGAATTTACGAAGGAAAAGGTTAAGATTTAAGATTTACATCAGTTGAATTTTGTCGATAATTTTACATGAAAATTGTTTCAAATTGTTATGAAAAATGTCTATATCACTAAAGTAATTATTGTATGCCCTACAAGATCTTAGTATAAAACAATTTTGGGCATAATTAGTTTTTCGAGCAGAAATGTTTTTGGCTTACATATTGTTCATGTACACTAGAATATTTCTTATTTTATCATACAAATCTATATTTATATAAGTATATAAAAACAATTTAATAAAAGAAAATTTACGACACCTACCTGCAGCATCTACGATAGAGTATGATTATGATAGATGGAGTTGCTATAGCAATTTTGTCGAAACGTGTTCTGAAAACGAAATAAATTGGAATTTTAGTTATAAGAGACATTCATAGTACGGTTATATCTCTTTTGTGAAAATATATTGCAATATTATAAGCTATATATTACTGGAAAGTTTGTCTAGATACTAGGAGACCTCTGTCAACCCTGCTTTTTGAGGGATACAGCGTTAAGTTAAACAAAATGTCAGTAAAGTGATGAAGTCATGAGAAACAAAGAAAAAAGAATAACTTACTAAAATTACTATTAATTAATACTTTTATGAGTTAATTTAAATTATTATCACTGAATTATCATTATTTTGTATAAATACACAGGAGATACTTGAAAATTACATTTCTTTCGAAAAATTACTTCTCTTTCTTTTGTTCTGCTTTCTCGCTTGCACGCTCAGTTCAGGCGGAACGTGACAATGAGTCATGCTATTTCTTGCGTGCAGCTGGCGTTCATCGATTTATAACACGTTATCACGTTAAAAATATTGCAAAAGTCAGCCCCAATATACTTACTGACATTTGCAAAATAAGCTTATTAATATATTATCATCACGATATTTTAAATCAGACTGATTTTACTACAGATTACTTTTAAATTCATAATATCCAATACATAGTTTTTTTTAACTATGCATTTATATCTAATAAATGCAAAGTTAAAAAAAATAGTAATAAAATTAATTCAAAATATCTATCCCCATTTCGTAATCCCCCACACAATCGCCTTCGATCAGAACAGCGACACATCGAGCTCGACGTTTGATATCCAAAACAATAATAAGATGCTTTTTATTTTTTACTATAAATTATTCATATCATAATCCGTCGAGTCATCCGACAGGTATAATTTAATGCGCGCATTTTATATTGGTAATGGAATTAACTTTGTCCGATTATCATATGATTTGATGGACGCGCTATCTCCGCATCAGCTCTATGAGCCGCCCACCACTCGAAAAAACCCACCAGCTCCAGCCATTACGGCTAATTATTGTTATCTTTATGGTAGCAATCGGGCTGCCTTGTTCGTTTAGTGCCATATTCCCATAAAACGCTACCTGAAAACGCAACGCCTTTGTCATTTTCTGTTCCCCAAAATTTATAGACAATTTTTTGTTACTTTTGTTTCTTTTTTGTTATTAGATAGATATAATAACAGAGCGGCAACCGGTGAGCTCGTTTTGATTACGCTTCTTGGGTTGCCTTCATTATTTGCGATGATACGGATTTTCCTTTCTTTTTTTATCTCGAACTTGTTTAATATCCTGTCGGCGAACTATTTCCAGGTTTTTATATAAAAATTATGTGGTTGCCTGTATGACGGGCAATTTTTGTTCTTAGAAAGTAAATTGCTAGGCTAGGTTGATTCTTACTTTGTTGTTTTATACCGAGAAGCTATATTTCATTTTAAATGTACAGCGTTTCAAATGTAGTCACAAATAAGTTTCTGCAATTCTGCCGTTCAAATTAGTTACTCGTGCTTGTGTAGTCACGTTCCGCTTTTTTTTAGCTTAAGGTAAGCTTAAAGCAACTTAGTTAAACACGTACAATCAGTCAAATGACTTGCCAAATAGAGTAATTTAAATTTCTGACTCCTGCCGTTCTTAGACGGTTGTAAGTGTGTATAATTGTTATCAGTTTTTAGAAGTCTTTTTTGCTAGATTTATTAAGACATCTAGAAATAAATTTGATTATGATAATAGTAAAGAGAAGTGCTATTTATTAAAGTAGATAAGAGCAATCGTTAAAAGGTTTACTTTTTATCCATTCATCTTTTTTTTAGAAATTCCAAAAAATAATAAAACGAAAGGGTTCGATTCACAAAAAATATTTATTTTAATTACTTTTACTTTAATAAGGTCATATATGTGTGCGATTTTTTGAAATCCTAATTGCTCTGTGCCTACATACATTCGTCACATGAAAACGGAGGAATAATTTATTTGATGCTATATGAACTAAAAGGAATTTTTTACAAGATTGACAGTTTAAACAAATTAGATCACTAATATTAAGGATATTCTATAACAATTATATAATTTATACAATATTGTTAAACAAAATTATTTTGTTAATATTATCACACATCTGAGCTAGAACAGTGTTTCTAAGGAATGATAATACTAGAGACTAATCGCTAGAGTAAAGTCATGAAAGTAATTTTCTTCCGTAAGTGGAAATGGCAACTAATATCGATGATATAATTCTTTTCTAGTAGCTTTTCTCTATATATACAGGGTGGAATTGACAGCGCCACTTTAAATGAAACCACAGTTTTAACTACTCTATAAAAGCCTAATATAATTCGGAAAAAAAATAATTCTCAAAAATAAAAAAGTTTTTTTTTCAAACAAAATAAATAATAAAATTATCGTTTTAAAATAAAACGCCATTTGTAAAGTATAACATAGGCACGCACACACTTACCTGTCAAAGCGGCCACGTCGCTTACGTATGTGTGCGTGACACGAAATACAGGTATGGATAAAAATGGTGAAATGAAAAAAAAACCCTACGTCCAAACCGTTGAGGTACCTTGATTATTTTTTTTAATTCTGGGTTTGAAATATTTAACCCTATATGCAGTTTCAGTAAAAGAAGCGCAGCCTCTTCCACCCTGTATATGTATATAGAAGCTTTCATTGAAAGCTATCAAGACACTTAATTCAAATAAAGACATTACTTAACTCCAACCAAAAAAAAACTAAACCCAGTAAAGATATCGTAAAGAAAGAAAAATATATATTTTTTTCAAAGTAATTTTTGTTAAGCTCCAAGTGTGAAGAGATTAATCGTCGATCCTGAGGAACACGTGGTGCTATTTCAGAAAGAATGTCAGGAACGTGCTTCCACGCTGACCCCCCGCGAGTAACTAATACGCTCGACGGGGGACGGATGTCGCACATTCGTTTTGAACCTTCACGTCATTTGAATTTCGTATCGACTGACTCGCTAATAGTGTCCTAATTTATCGTCTTTTTAATATATGTATGAGTTTTTGGTACTTGAAATTTGTTTTTAGTGTCCAATTTTTTTCACGCTGTATCCCGCATATAACAGGCAGTGCTAACATCCAATGCAAAAACATTTCGTTCCTCACTTCCTCCTATCGACGAATTTTTAGCATTGCGTTTTGAATGGCAGAACTCAACGCCATGCTTTAGCAGAGCGAAGAAATGAATATATTAATAAATAATAATTAATTTGCATTGTGTACCTTTTAGAATTGTTTTTTTTTTCGTTTCATGCCGTATTCCGCACATAGCTTAGTAAGCAGACGAAACCTAGTGTTAAGACACTTCGTTGTCTACTCTTCAGATCATAGACAGAAACTGAAGATGGATCATTCCTTCGTGTTGAAATCGAACCCACAACCATCGTCTCTGATGCAAGTCAAACGTAATTTATATTATGTTAATAATTGCGCATTTTTACCAAAATAATCCGCATAAGTTTTACATTTTTAATTACAAACCAAAATGAATCAGCTAAACATACATACCAACACACACTCATCACAAACTTTTAATTTCAGTACCTACCGCACGCAGTCTTATTCAGAAATGTCGTTATTTTTTTGGGGCTTCGCCTGTTCATATTTTCGTCACGAGACACCATTGTGCAGATTTAAGGAAACGGGAAACCATTACTGCTTCATATGCGCGACGTCACACAAATTTTCGGATGATAGCGTACACCGTTTATGTATTTTATATGTACTGGTAACTCTTTTCTGTAAGGTTTTTTATTATAGCCAGAATACTAGGATATTAAAAGTCTGTCTCAAAATATGCCAGAATACTGATATCAAATTTTTGCTAGGCTAGACTAGACTTCGCTTATTAATATAAGAATAGAAATTATAGCGAAAAGAAAATTTTAAAAAAATCTAGAAAGAATTAAAGCAAGTCTTGGAGCAGGGGCACAAACGGGCGACTGTACCTACGACAGGTTGTGGGTTCGATTCTCAGTCGAGTAAATGAAATATATAATATTTTTATTTCTTCGCTCTAGTTACTGGCGTTAAATCTCGTCATTCAACACGCAATCCCTTCAGAATTTGGCGGACAGTGGGGAACGGAGTGTTATAACACTAAGTTTTTCATGCGTACACTGATATGAACGAAGCGAAGCGAGTAAAAAAATATATTTACTTACAAAACAATATAATTTAAATATTATTTTTAAACCGACTTACTAGTACTTCATATTTATATACTGTTTTTTATTACTTCTTTCTAATTTTTATAGCTAACGTTCTCCGGTACCAAATGAATTTGTAGCTTCTTCTTCTTAAATAAATCCTGTCATCGCATCAGATGTTTCATATAAATCGCCATTTTAACGACGTTCACACTTAATAAAATTTATTTTTTTAATAGTTTTATGGGGAAAGATTGGTTGTTTCGTTCTTATATTTGTTCGTATTTTTAATATATTTTATACTATTTTTTTATTTTTTATGTACGTACGAATGGATATTTTCTATTGTTAAAAAAATCCAAAAAAATTACAAAATATTTTCAAGGAAATTATTTTCATTTTAATTAACCCAAATACCAAGTTAGTTAGAAATGAGAAAAATACTTTATATTTTTATTTTAATTGTACGCCGTCGTAGCGCAGCGGCACTGCGTCTGGCTGTAAACTTGGTGGGTTTATATCCCATTTAGGGGAATAAATTATCTTCTTTTGCTCGTTCTGGTGAGAAGACAAGTTCCGCTATTTCATTAGACTCTTGAAAAATTATTGGAAAATGAAGATCAAAGTATATTCTGCTTATCCTGCTATTTGCGGGATAAAGCGTGAAATGCTAATAAATGTAAACTGCAACATTGCACTTGTATTCAAACAGAAAGAAAGATGAGCCATTATGTCAACTCACCTATACGTCTTCCATGGAATGTGGCCGCGTCTATTTGTGGAAACCGCATCTCAATATCGATTTGTGGTTATTGAGATATTCGCAAAAAAAACCTACTTATACAGGTCGAACTACGATGATTACTTGACTATGAAATTGATTTAAATTAACTAAATATTATTTTAGTTTATGTAAAAATGTAAAATTGTTAGCTAGCTGTATGTAAGAAAATAAATTATGAAACTGAGATTTTTTTTTAGGGTTTCGTATTGTAATACATGATGATATTTTTGTACTTTGTAACTTTGTACCTATTTAAATTACATTAAAAGTACAACTAAGAAGCCTGTAATAAGTATTTAAAATTACATAATTTTGAAAATTTTACCAAGAGCACGTGGTTCAAATACTATACATGAATATATTTTAAACATCAATATTGCCTCTAAATACAGAAATATAAAAAAACAACATATTTTATCTCAATTTTCTGTTAAATTACCATTTTTATTATGCAAAAAATGTATTTTACCATAACTAATTTCCACATCGAGTACTACAGCAAACATCAGGGCGTACTTCCGGTAACGTAACAATGGAACTATAATGACTCATTACCGCTACCTATATAAGTTCTATAACCCTTGAAAATTATACTATTTACTCCTAAGTATAGAGTCTAGTACACACTGACCGTTTTTAAAATACAATGTGGATTGTTTTAATTATAAATATTAATTAGGTGCTTGTTTTGAAAAATTTAACGATTGAGTTTTTATTTAGAGATAATAATATTGTTTTTGCATACAATATTTATTTATATAGCTCAAAAACCGTAAAAGAACCAATGTTCTTTTACGGTTTTTGTATCAATATTCGTATTGGTTTGAAATATTATTCATATTATTTCTGGTATTTTAATGTGGTAGAAATAATTATAAAATGAAATATGTTATAAATTCAATACAATTTTGAATTTATTCAATTGTTTTCAATGTGTTTTCAATGTGGTGAAAAGTATTTTATAAATAATTAGATGTTTGGTGTTTTTATTACTGTTTCTTTTCTTCTTCAGTTTCACGCTGTATCCCTCATATAGCAGGTTAAGTATTTTTGCCTCGGTTTTTTTTAACCTAGTGTTAAAACACTCCATTTGTCTTTTCTTTCCATTCTGGAGGCATTGCATGTTGAATGTTGGAACTCCACGCCACGCCTTGTCTTTTTGCTAGAGCGACAAAATGAAAATATTAATTAATTTTCGAACTCATAACTATCGCATTCATAGAAACACGGTCATGATACGACGGCCTCATCTCATTCTATATTAAACTTATGCAATATTTTACTAAATTTAATTAGAAATTAAAACTTTACCACCAACAACCAACTACGTAACAAATCCTCTCTAAATAAAAAGACTATAGGTACCACCATTAGCATTCAAAATATCGACAGCCATATAACTCCAAATCAAAATCACCCAAATCCTCCATGAATACATCCCAAGCCTGGAGTAACTGCCTCACTTCCGTGACCAATCGTGACGGATAAGCCTAATTTATCACGCCGCTTCAATTCTATAATAACTTGCAGGTTGCGTGACAGAATATTCTATTAGTGTTTACAATTAATCTTAGAGCCAGGTTTATTACGGAAAGCTGTATTAATGATTATTTGTTAAATGATATGATCTGGAAACGGTTAATCCTTTTAGTTACATATTGTTTTGGAATGTTGACGAATATGGTGAGGCTTGTCGTAGTACTTATCAGGTTAGGGGTTCGGTTCCTAGTCGAAGAAGTGAAATATTTAATATTCTCGTTTCCCCGCTCTGGTAAAGACGTGAAGCGTGGAGTTAAATTGCGACAAACTCAACATGCAATTCCTTCAGAAGTCGGTAAAAAGTGAAGACGGAAGCGGAGTGTTTTAACACTAGATTCCCAGGTTCGCTCTGCCTAAGCTGCTATGTACAGGATACAATTTGAAGATGATGAAGGAGACGAATATTTTTATTTATTTTTTATTTAGAATAGATTTTGTATTGGTAGAATACGAAAAGAAATACTTCAGTGCCAAAACTTTTTCTAATGACAAGGTAAAAGTAGAATGTTTTTTCTTACAAAAGTAAAAAAAAAACTCTGACTCAAGGGATAACGGAGAGCTGCAAGTGAATATAGAAATCAGCCTCTAATTTTCCGTTTAATAAAAGCATTGTAACAGCTTAATCACTTGCACTATTTACTGAAAATGAAGTCTACAATTAATTAAGGAGAACTGGAAAAAGAAATACGACAAGAGAAAGCAACTAAGTACTAGTTAAAGAAGACTTTCGTAATTTTAACATTTTACAAAGTAAAACTATTAATTGTTGTTGGCTACTAGACATATGACTACTATACAATACTTATATAATAAATGTGAATGGTTTGTTTGTTACACTTTCACGCCCAAACTACTTAACCGAATATCATGAAACTTTATACACATATTAGAAAGGACATTAGATATGTTTGTATTAAAAAAAGTATTATGAAAATAAGTTTAAGCGAGCGAAGTCGAGTGTGAGTCTCTAGTAATGTAAGGTAAGTAATAATCTCCATACAAATTTCTTACGATCCAAATACCCACATAAAATTGTGTGGTGAATGTGGCATAAAAATTATATACAAATACCTACCTTGTAAAGTACAAAAGATATTGTTCAATCAAAGCAAAATATTGCTCTCCCAATACGAACTAAATAAGAGAACAGCTGGGAGGTCTCATAAACTTAGGAATTGAATACGAAAAAGTCATGAGCTACACATATTCTGCTAAGCACACAAAATTGTTCCTAAATAAATTGAATCGTTGTGTTATTATAATTCTAATATTATTTAAATATTGATTATAAAAGCGAAAGTTGTGGGTTCGATTTCCACTTGGGGGAATGAAATATTTAATATTTTTATTTTCTCGCTTTGGTAACGAAGCAAAGGGTGGCAATGAATTCTAGCATTTAACAAACAATGCCTCAAAAATAAGGTAGAAATTGGGGAACAGAACTGACTAAATGGGGAACGGAGTGTCTCGACACCAGGTTCCCAGTTCCCCTCTTTGTCTGCCCTTGTATGTGTGGCATACAAACTAATCATAGAAAACACAAACAAAATATAGCTTATAGTATAAGTATCTATGTATATATAATATAGTATACTTTACCGGGCTATAACCTTCATTGGACTAGAAATAAAGTTAGGGATAATAGTGAAGCTCGAGAGCTCTATTTATTGCCTTAATATATATTTACGTCATAATCCAATGTAATGGTAGCACGGGAAGTCGGATCGGGCTGTTTTAGGGATCATTACCTGAAATTAGTGTTATATATTTTAATATAAATCTATTTTAATAGCATAGAAGTAAGCATTATATTGTAAACTAATGGTATTTGCTAATATTAAATGCATTAAGTTTGGTAGAGAAAATTCGATCCACCAGCACTTCTTTATCATAGTTCTTTTAAATATATTATGGTCGATAGTGGAACCAAACGCTATTGTTTGTCTGGAAATATTTCTCTAAATAATATATGAGCAAAAAATTCAATTTTTTTAATATTCCTTATATTCTTTCACACCCTTCATACTAGACTATATGTTCGTATCAAAAAGATGGCTTTACGAGAAAAATAATTAATCTTGAGATAAGTAAAATAACGAATCTTCTCAAAATTTTTATATTTGTACCTACCAGTAACCTCAAGGCATATATCTAATATAAAAATTCCTGCTTAAATTAGAAATCGATCCAATATTCATATATTTGTAGCAATTTATCGACCGCTAACGAGCTTATCAATAAATTTGACTACTAAAAAACGCATCCAATCTGTTTTGCGTGTATTTTTAATAGATATTTAGCTAGTTTATTACATGGAAGTACGATATTAGTTTTGATTAATAATACTTTAAATTATTATTAACTACATTCTGCCGGCGACTTTGTACGAGTGTATCTTATAATACGGTCAGCTCGTTTGGTTTAGAATTCGTTAAACTAGTAGATATATGATATAGGCTTATATTTAAATGGTGCCCACAAATGATAACTAAGCAGTCGTTTTTTTGTATAATAATAAAATAATTGCATCTTTAGTGAAGGATTCGCTGCGTTGTAATTACCACTTTTGTTTGTCTCTATATAGATGTTTCTTAAGATATAAATTCTTTATATAAACTTAAACAACTTTTTTATGTACTTACTATAAAAAAAAATGTCATATGTAATTTTTATTGAGCTCCATACTGTAATATAGCAGGGTAGACAAAGGTAACCGAGGCATTTCTTATTGAGATACTAAAAGCTGTAATTTTTTTTTACTAGAGCAAGAAGTTAATAATTCGTTTCTTGGAGCGAGGATTGAACTCACAACCGTCGTTTACTGTCATAAATGTACCACTGCGAAAATGTTTAGTACAAAATCAAAAACATAGAATGAGCTGCTATTATATCATTTAGGTTTATTCGTCTTCCTTTTGAACATTCTGTCAGCACGCCATAAACTCATAATATAAACGCCCAGTCGTTATATAGTATAACAGGAAAACGGTTTTCCTGGACTGCATCAGTGTCATCTAAAATTCATAAGTTACTGCCATATCAAAAGAATTTATTTAAGAAATACATATTATAATTTAGTTTTATTACATTAATGTGGCAGTTTGGGAATTCTTAATTTAAAGATATCATCGAAGTGGAGAGAGAGCGGAGACTTTCAAAAGATAATAATAGGGATAGATATAGAATCTCTTTTTGAAGTGAGGCATTATTAGCACAGAATTTAAGCCTACATAACAATTAATTTCAATTTTTCTTAATACCTAAATAAAAATTTAAATTAAAAATCCATTGCCTCACTGGTCTAGTAAAACATTACATTACCCCTAAATAATAATGGAACATGTAATCGCTTACAACTGGATACGTTCCAGCACGATGCTGGAACTCTCTATTCTCTCAAATTTCTCTGTATTTATTTTGCGAAATTTCCCAATTTTATAATCCTTGTGTTACAAAATCCCGTTATTTATAAGATAAACCTTATAAATAAATCTCTATAGCTATTTCAATTCTATAAAGTAAAGACCGCGTATATTGTTAATTCCAACTGCGTGTGGTCGTCGATGCTTTACAGCTAATAAACTGATCTCTAATATTGATGGTGCTAAATACAAAATCTATTATAAATTTATTTGTTCGCCCGATTGGTTCTGTTATAGCAATTAAACATAACTAACAGATTGGTCTATGCATAATATTTAAATAAACTAAACGTTTGAATTCAATATTGTAATTATTGAGTGGCAAACAAAAGGATTTTGTTAGGAGCATTGTAGTTGATAATGTTGATTTTCTATTTAGTTTAGGATCAGTATTAGAATTTATAAGGGGAGAGAATTTGTTCACAAAGACTGGAAATGTCCACTTTTGGCAAGATAACATGGAATAGAATTCCACTTATTAATATGTAACGATTGGAATTTGAACGAAAACGCAGTGTCTTGACATTAGGTTATTTTAGCCTTAGCCTTCTAGATGTGGAATACAGAGTGGAAGCTAGAAGAATCTTTGATCTTCATGCATTTACCTTATATTGCTTGGACAGATGGGGAGAACTTACTTAAGGTGACATGTCATTCCAATCTTTGCGTTTCCACTATTGACTGTATTTTGTCATCGATATTTTTTAGCTTCCTTTCAGATAGTGAGAGAGGATGGAGTGCCAAGCCCTACGATCTCTACACAGCTCTTTTGCCTCGTCCACTGCCTTCAGAGCCCTCATGCTTTTTACGTGACCTTCGTCAGTATCATCTATACAATATTCTCAAAGTTCACCGAGGTCTTGCCATGTCTCTTTTACCACTTAAGGTGGTAAGACTAATTAAATAGCTATACATGACCACCTAACACTTAACTATAGGATTTATAGAATAGTATCATAGTTGAACTGAAATGGAACTGAAATCTACTTTTAAAGTTATTCATTTTACAGTCTAAAAAGGAGGAACCTAATGACTTACCATTCAATATTTAGGCATATATAGTACGACGCACGTAAACTAACTAACCGTAACTAGCCGTAACTTATCTATCCAATCCACGAAAACACTATATAATAAAACCTAAATAATTTCATTCACACTAAAATATTAAATCAGCTAATTTTAATATATTCGCTTTATTGACAGTATCGTTCATTTTGTATTTTATCTATTGTTTAGACTCGTTAACCCATTGAAGGCTCGTTTGAATTCAGTTTTCATTCTCATTAGATACTGATTAATTGATTCAAATTATTCGAATAAACACATCAGTAATTTTAAATTTACGTTGATAGTGAAACAAATTGACAATTCTGTATATACAAGGAATATAATTATTTTGTTTATGTTCATAAGTTTTATTATTGAAATTATTTTATTTTATAACCTTTTCTATATTATATGTAACAGTCCAGTCTACATTATATGTAGAATGTCCAAATATCACTTAGGGAAAGGCTTACGTATTAATATTTCCAGTCGCGCTATATAAAGAGGGTTCACACAAAAAGTCAAAAATAAAAAATAAGCGATTTTTAAAAATATATATAGATCATTTTAAATGTATAATTCTTAAACGTACACCATGTCACTGTGTTGACGTGGCGCAGCATTAGACCAAAAGCGCCGGTTGTGGGTTCGATTACCATCCATCCATCCATCTAAAAGGGGTCCAAGCCCGTTATATGCGGGGTACACCGAGAACTTAAGTAATAATAATAGTATAAAACTACATTAAAGGTCACTTTCTCATAATATTATTACATTTTGATTACATTGATGATTGCTCCATCACCCAATCATCATCATCATCAACAGCCATCTTTTGTCCACTGCTGGACATAGGCCTTCCCCAATTCTCGCCACCACACTCGATCCTCAGCTCTTCGGATCCATCCGCTTCCCGCCAACCTCTTTATGTCGTCGGCCCATCACCCAATACTTATTTTAAAACAACGTAGTGTGAGAACACTATTATATAACAAAAAAAACCTTCAAAATAACAATAACGATTATATTTTCCCTTTGACACGTGCACGTGTCAACATAGATGACATAAAAAAGCTACAATTAGCATTTCGAAAGGACAAAGCGCCGATAAATTGTATTCAAATTTTGCGTGACGCCTTCGCCCGTTAACAGCGTGACAGCGCCGTGACATGTCTCGCCTGCTGAATTGAACGGGGGTTTTATTAGGCATTCTACATACTTCGATTGCGACGGGTATTAAAAATAGATGAAGTTGACTGTTGAAGCTAGGATAAATGGAATAGAGGATTTTTATTACAGAATTGGTTGTGAAAAGTTTTTAAAGGAAGAACTTTAGTTTATATTCATTTTGATTCATTTGAGTAAGACTTAATAATTAAAATTAGATTTTATTTAAATATAGCAAAAAATATGATTTTATGAAGCAGCAAAACACTTATCTATGTGTATATCTTATTGGTACATATATGTACACTAATAATATTTTTATATATATTTTTTCTCTAAATATAATTTCGGTTAATATGAACCCCACGAGCTTCAAGCCAAGTGTGGTCCATTTCCTGGAATTGGTTGGGAAGTAATGTCTTCCTGTAAAAACTTCCTGACAATGCAACAAGTATTAAAGATTGCGGCTTTTTGCATAGTTATCAGTTTTTGCATATGTTTATAGGTAATTTTATCTGCTCTAAATAGTGTAAAAGACTTTTTTTTATTTCTATTATTATTATAATCTCTTAAATTAATTAATTAAATATTAACTTATACAATTGTTACGTTAGTCTTCACCCTTATATCCTCGCAGAGTGACGCAATGACTCATTGAAGCCTGAGCGTGACAAAATAAATGCGTGTTCCAGTGACAACTCTACTTTTTGATTGATAGATACCGTAATTTTTTCCCAAGGGCAGGTCGCGGTCATAATATAATGGTTGCGATATACTAATTTGCTTTTATTACGAGTATATGCAATGTTGATAAGTCACCCCCATGAGTTCGAGTTCGTTCGTTCGTTCGTTCGTTCGTTCTAGTTCAGTTGCTTTTTGTGTAGCGAAACTTAAGGCCGCACTTTGACTTACTTGCATAATTTTTTTAGATAATTTGTGTAGAAAAAACATTAAATTCTTTAAAAAATATTAATACTCAATTATTAGTATTTGCTAGGACAACATAAGTTTGTATAGTTTGTTATACTACACAAAAAGTATAAGTTACATTACAGAAATACACCGATGTCATTGTGACATAGTGGCTTAGCCTCTGAGGCTAGATTGCAAATACAACTGTCTCGGGTTCGAATCTTCATCGGGGTAATTAAAACTGATAACAAGACAAAGCGTGGCGTTGATTTCCGCGACTGAACACACAAAGTTCCAAAAATTTAGAAGCAAATTGGAAACAGAGTGTTTTACCACTAGGCTACCTCTTCCTGCTGAATCCTACTACATGCTGGTCGTGAATAAAAAGAATATAACAAAAATATTTTATTAATATCTACTAATATATTTCTTACTTTCATATATTAAACAATCTATAATAAGAAATAACAACCTTTACTAGATATAAACCAAAATGATCTATCAATTATATCTCTGAATATTATTACAAGGGAGACTCAATGGCACGGAAAAATACTTATGAATGACTTTTATTTGCTTCGGCAGCGTTGATATCGAAACGAAAATATATTTATATATTATATATTAGATAAAAGAGACGTTCATTTTGTTATAATACAATAATGTGGTTGCCAATACAAAAAATATTTAAGTGACAGGTTGCTTTGAAAGTATTTAATGTGACAAATAAAATAGTCCATAATATATCTATCGGTTTCAATGAATTAAGTATTATTTGCATTTGTACCTCTTTTTTTTTGTTTTTGAGGCTGTCGTGGCGCAGGAGAACTAGGGTAAAACTGTAACGCGACGATTGTGGGTTCGATTCCAAATTAGGGGAGTGAATAACTATTTATTCAAATGCCAACACAATCCCTCGAAAAATTAGGCAGAAAATGGGAAACGGAGAATCTTAACTCTAGGATCGCTCTGCCTATATGCGGGATACAGCGTGATAAATAAAGAATACTTATTATAGCAAGGATTTATTTCATAAAAAATATTATTTACTTACTCATCATTTCGTAATACTTAAAATTACATTACTTATAACATTTTAAGTCGTATAACAAAGAAAACTGCTAATACCGCTAGTTTCTATACAAAAACATAGTAAAATAAACTAGCAAACTAATTGCAACTAAAAGCCATTGGTACCTAACGCTACAAAGTTACCTTGGAGATCTCAAACACGAATGAACCACGGGCGTGGGCGATGCTTCAACTATAAGTTTAAGTTCAATATAAAATTCGATACGTTCTATCGTAAACACGATATACCGAAGTAGCGACGTGAAAAGAAAGAAATAGTTTATAAAACACCCAACTAGCGAGTACGTAGAGCACCAAGTATTATCGATTCGTTTGTTATTTTATTTACACTCTACTCAGTTATTTGACTTTGACTCTGACTTTGACTTTAAGTTTTGATTCTAAGAAGTCAATGTTTGCATTCAATGTAAACGTTGTCACTGTTATCATAATATTTTACTTTGCACTTCATTCTGTGAGAATGTAATGTTTGTTTGTTCAAATCTTCATTGGGGTTATCGAATGTATCTTATAGAAATTATTATTCATGTTTCGTCGAGCAATCGTTGCGTACGTCTTGGACGATATGTTTGTTTAAATATTAGAATTATGGAGATAGTGTTTATGTGATAAACAATGTTGGGTATAGTGATGAAATGTGCTAGTGTTACTTTTAAAGTAAAAGTAAAGTAAAATATTCTTTATTGCACACCAAATAATTAACCTTTTACTTATTATTTAGTTTTTAAATATTTTTATTATATGTATACAGGGTGGAAGAGGCAGCGCTTCTTTAACTGAAACTGCATATAGGGTAAAATATTTCAAACCCAGAATTAAAAAAAATAATCAAGGCACCTCAACGGTTTGGACGTAGGATTTTTTTTTCATTTCACGATTTTTATCCATACCTATATTTCGTATCACGCACACATACGTAGGCGACGTTGCCGCTTTGACAGGTAAGTGTGTGCGTGCCTATGTTATACTTTACAAATGGCGTTTTATTTTAAAACGGTAATTTTATTATTTATTTTGTTTGAAAAAAAAACTTTTTCATTTTTGAGAATTATTTTTTTTCCGAATTATATTAGCCTTTTATAGAGTAGTTAAAACTGTGGTTTCATTTAAAGTGGCGCTGACAATTCCACCCTGTATATTTAATATAATTATTGAATTTCACTTGTATAAAAAAATCTAAAAATTTGGATAAAAAAAAGCTAACCGTAGCCATTCAAGGAAATGAAAAATTTATTAAAATTTATATTTTCGCTCTGGTGTTGAGGCAAAGTTCTGCGGTAAGTTCCGTCACTCAACTCGCACCGCTTCCAGAATTCGGCGGGAAATGGGGAACGGAGTGTCTTAACACTAAATTCCCTCTGCCTACCCTGCTGTGTCCTGGATACAGCGTGAAGCTGATTTTATTTGTATAAAAGAAACTAAAAATAAATTTGAATAGTACTAATCCATAGTTCAAATAAACCAACGATAGCTACTATTCACGAACTAAATCACAGAAGTTTCCATTGAAAAGACAATGGAGTAATTTAAGCAATTTATATCTCTATCGACATTCCCAGCACTAAAAGTTGGTTGGATCGAAACAGTTAATAATGGCTATTACCGGTTACTTTGACGAAAAAGTGCATTAGAGTGCTATAAGTGGAATAAGAGCTATTTGAATATACAGGTTAAGTAAAGTGCGGCCACTTACAGTGCCGATTTGCCTCATTTACTATAATTACCTCAATTTATTTACTCGAATTCTCGGTAGCTGTTGCTGGATGGACTAAATTTTAGTAATTTATATTCAATTCGATAGAGTATGGTTTGTTTAAATGGTAATTTTTGTTCTTTGTGTGGGGAAATGGTTGTTTATGATTTATTTGGTGATCATGATGAATACTAAATAAATATTATTTTTTTTGTATTTGACATTTTGTGTCTAAAAATAATCAGATTTAAAGTTTTTTTACAGCTTCACGCTGTATCCAACATATAGCTAAGTTCGCAGAGGGAGCCTAGTGTTAAAACTCTTTGCTCCACACTGTCGCTGAATTCACGCTCCACCTCGATGACATTAAAATATTTCATTTCTTCGAGTGGAAATTAAACTGACGTTTACAGTCGCATACTTGTTCCCCTACACCACGACTGGCCTCATAGAAGACGTAAAATTCATTTGAAAACATAATTATTTATTGCTTGCTTACTATCAATAAATACGAACATAATAATCCAAACAGATTTTACTATAGAATCGCCATGATGTTTCCCAAAGAATTTTATATCAACTTCGGCTGCTTTAAAATTGGTGATCTCTGTTTTCTTTTCGCGTCTTACATCCCCTTTTCTGACTCATCACGGTTTGTTAGACGCCCCAGGAGCGTACCCCGAGGGTTTACCAAAAGGGAACCTTTCTTTGAATATTGCAGTTGACTTCAGTAAGTTTAGCTTATCATAACTCCAATACGTGGGGTGGAATGCGCTTGATCTTTGCTCAAAAGTAAATTAAGTAAAGAACAAAGGAATTAAATTTCAATTTAAACTTTTAATCTTTTCACTCATTTTATATTTAAAATTATCTTAAAAACAGAAATATTTTTTGTACTAATTTATTATGAAAAATGTAATTTTTTTGTTGGATCCATATGTAAACGATATGAAGAATATCATACTCTATTGATCATTCATCTTCATCCTAGATTCTAGAACCTAGAATATTGCAAATACACAAAATAAACACATAATTTTCATTCCTACGCTCTAGTGTGAAGCGCGGTGTTGAGTGCCGCCACGTAACAATACCTCCAACATTTGGGGAAAACGGAGAGCGAAATGTCTTAACACTGCTCCCTACACTGCTATATACGGAATACGTAAAAAAAACTATCCAATAACATAAAACATAATAAATAACAATAATTGCACTCACATGCGAATTGAGCCATTAAAAATAAGAGACGACAATAATATTTAAAACATCTGTATGTTAAACAAGTTCTTAACATGTTTATAGCTGTCATTACAAGTTACAATTTCTCACCTCGCTCTTAAGGTTTAGGGCTTAAGCCGAGAGATAGATGTATTGCGAATGGCGAATAAATAATAATTCAATGTCTATGATGTCAGACATTGGTATATATCAATGTCAGACATTGGGGTTTGTGTGAAGCGTATATTACTCCATATCGTAAAATCCAGAGATTGACAAAAGCCGTAAAGTTTTATGTCCAACACGTCGTCGTCGTACCCTCTCAATTACAATAACAAATTATTACAAATTTTCAACTCGAGCTAGTGTCATAATATAATATATGCTAAAACTTAACTTACAATGTTTGCCGTTGATTTTATGTTCGAGAAATCTTTTGTATGTGCAATGTAAGACATGTTAATCGCTTTATTTTGCCTTTGGAAGTTAGAAAGAAATTAAAAAAGGATTTTTAGTTTGCCTTTACAAACAAAATGGCTTACTATGTAATACTGTTCAATAAGTATTTAAAAATGTTGCGTCTATTATATAATTGCTGTTTCCATTCAGTTTTTAGATTTTAATGAGCTTTGCTGTTTACTAGAAAATAAATTACAAAGTTTACTGTCGTGAGTGTATTGTTTTGTAGTTTCACGCTGTTTCCCGCATATGCCAGAGCAGGCAGAGAGAGCCTAGTGCTAAGACACTCCGCTCTCTACTTTCTGCTGAATTCTGGAGGCATTAGGTTGTCGGTCGGGTCTCCACGCCACGCTTTGCCTCCATACCAGAGCGGAGAGCAGATTGCCCTCAGTGAATGTAATTCTAGGGGAACTTTTCAAAATATCGGCATATTAAAAATATAGATTAATAATAAAAATGTAGAATTTCAAAACTAATAAACACTAAACCAGCAATATATGCGTTTTATTTACAACTTAATTAAATTTTAGTTAACTTACCCATCTATACAGGTATTACAAAATAATTTTACGTCTTTACCCGATGTTTGTGAAGTTATAAATAAAATAGAAAATCTAACTATAGTTTGCCTGCAGCGGGATCTAGGCATGGATCCTGTCCTACTATTAAGGGTTGTCTCGGAGCAGTTTAACCATATGCGTGTCGTATAGCCTGTAATTTGCAGGGCTGCTATATTATGATTTAATGCACGGCACATACCTATCAAAACAACGATTTAACATTCAAAGGACAATAGATGTTGCAAGAAAGAATTATGAGATAAACGTTGTGGTATGGGGGTTATGGGTTCTCTGGTTCAATTGTAAGAATATATGTAAGTAATTAATAAGATATTTCATAAATATTTTTGTAGGGCTAATCGTAGCGTAGGTTATAGGTTCCATTACCAGTCAAGGAAGTGAAATATTTAATATTCTCATTTCTTCGCTCTGGTGTCGAGGCAAAGCTCGGCGTTAAGTTCCGCCACTCAACACGCTATGCCTACAAAATTTAGTGGACAGTGTCTTAGCACGCATTGTTAAGTTCCGCTAGACAAAACATAGAATAGATTAACAGTCCACCTTATAAAGTAATTAAAGAACTGACGATAGAAAACATCCTTCGTAACACCCACACCCTTTGTAATGAGAATAGTGCTTGGAAATAAAAATATACATATTTTTATATAATTTAATAATGAATGACTATATTAAAAGTACATAATATAAATATCACCAATTTATTAGTTTTAGGTAAAAACAGCAAATGCGAACATAAACGTAAAGTTAAATAATAAATTAGACTCGTTCGAATTTTATGTATTTTTTATGTAAAATTATAGGTTTTATGCAGAAGTGTGCACTTAGCTCTATTTACATAAAACAAAGGGAAGGAACATGTTTGTATGAAGGAGTATGTTATTATAGATTTTTAATGTACGCCCCGCATCGACTGAATGTTAGTGTTTCGCTTCTTTTAATTGCTATGAATTACAATATTGGTATTGTAAAATACTTAACATAGATACATTGAAAATAAAAATATATCTTTTCTGTGTTTATTTAACGTAAATAATATTTTACTTACGAAAAGTATTACGATTTACTCGTAGCTTAGTGGTTGGTTGGTTACTGGGCTTGCGTGTTTAGGCAAAGGCAATAGCACTTGATGAGGATTAATGATGAATATTTGTGTGATGGACTGCTTTTCCACGAGGCTTTCGTGGCGCAGTGTCACAAGCGTGTCACTGTAAGCGCGACGGTTTTGGGTTCGATTCTCACTCGGAGAAATTAATAATTTTCTGCCGAATTCTGGAGACATTGCGTGTTGATTGGCAGAACTCAACGTCGCGCTTTGCCTCGACACCAGAGCGAAGAAATAGAAATATAAACGTAAATAAATATTTCACTTCCTCGAGTGGGGATCGAACCCACAACCGTCGCGTTACAGTCGCACCCTAGTGCCGCTGCGCCATGACTGCCTCGCAATAAATATTGATGACATAAATATAATAAAATATTAGTGAAAACTAATGTTATTATAAGAAACTGTATATTATTCTTGATTACCCAAATATCTCATTTATTTAAATATCAAACTCGTTTCGCCCATGCAATTTATTTTATAATATTGGCTAAAATTCCACTTTTCTTTTTAAACTCGAACTTCTGCATCGGAACTTGTCAAATTTACCACATTATTACATTTTATAAGCGATAAAGTCTCCTTCACAAAATTGAGTATTAGCCACTAGCAAAAATTTTAATAGAATTTAGCCGAAACGGTGTTAAAAAGAATAAATAATTGTACAATCAAAGTTCCCAGTTGGCGTCGTTGGAAACATATTCAATTTGCAGTTATCGTCCAGATTATCACTTGTCATTTATTTATATGAAATTTTTGTAATTTAAATTCTTTGTCATATTTGAAGTTTGACAGCTGGGCAGAGCAATTTTCATTTTTGATTCAGTAGGTTCATTTAATAGAAAATCATCATCATCATCATCAACAGCCATCTTTTGTCCACTGCTGGATATAGGCCTTCCCCAATTCTCGCCACCACACTCGATCCTCAGCTCTTCGGACCCATCGCTTCCCGCCAACCTCTTTATGTCGTCGGCCCATATTTCAGGGGGTCGTCAAACCGGTCGTTTGAAATAGAAAATAGAAATAAAAAATATAAAGAAATAATTAATTTTACTTCCTTATTAAGTAATAGGGCTTCGTAAATTAAATGTTAGTATTTAATATTGACCATTAAGTTATGTGCCCCAGTCTAGTTAAACGAAGTCCCTGAACACATTGTCTCGACGTCGCTGCTGGTCGTAGAAAATAAAGTTATATTCATACTTGTTTGGGATAAAAATACGAATGTGAAAATAATGTAATAGTTCGTTGTGATGCAGTTGGAACGTGTGTGTGTTCTGCGAGTGTTAGTGGATTTAAATATTACTTGATGAAACCAGATTAAGAATCAATATTATTATTTTTTTAGCTCACTCTCTATCCTGCATTAAGCAGAGTAGGGTGAGGGAGCCTAGTTTTAAGACTGTCCGCTTTTGCCTAATTCTAGACGCATTGAGTGTTGACTGGCCGCGCTTCGCCTCGACGCCAGACCAAAGAAATGAAAATATTAAATATTTCCTAGAGTACGAATCGAACCCACTTGCCTCGATATCATTGGAAATACCCCAAAATCAAAAAAATCAGCTTCACGCTGTATCCCGCACACAGCAGGGTAGGCAGAAGGAACACAGTATTAAGACACTCCGTTCCCCACTTTCTGCCGAATTATGGAGGCATTGCGTGTTAAGTGGCAAAACTCAACACCGCGCTTTGCCTCGAAACCAGAGCGAAGAAATGGAATTATAAACGTAAATAAATATTATTTGAAATACCCAAATATTAATAACAGTAACAACTAACAACACCTTCCTCCGCTTAAAATTTAGCCAACCAAATACCTGGACAAAACGAACGCTACTGACTATGCAAAACGACAAAAAAAGGGGTACCAATTTTAGCATCATCAGAAAATGTGGAGCTAGACAAATGCTGGAACGCGTTCCACACGAGCAAAACGTGATATGACTTCCAATTTATTTAGGGTGTGTTCTCGTTATGCAACAGAGTAACGTCAGTAATGTACTGAACTGGTACAAATAAATGTTAAAACAGGAGTAGGTACGGTCGGTTCGGACATAAAATTTATTTATTATTGTGCAGGCGCGAGCACGCACGTCTATTCTGTGGACAAATTTATTGCGGGCCGATTCAGCTTTGCACAGCGTAGGGGTGTTTCAGTTAAATCAGCTTTTGTTATAACTAATTGTTTCACAGACTCCATAATCCTTTTATTAAAATATTTATTCGTATAAATTCTTACTCTAAATTTTATATCTGGTTTTAGAAGTTTTCTACTATATTTTTCTTCAAATATTTTAAAATAAAATACTGTAGACATACCCGAAACTGTCTTGGAATATATTTCAAATAAATTCAAAGCCAGCGTGCCATCTTTGGGTAATAAAGAAGGATGTGCATCGTAAACTTCAATGATACACGCACCGTCCCACAATGGAACAAAATATGTAATGTTATCGGAAAGTTTGAAAAACAGTGTCGTGCCCGTTACGTGGCGTTGTTTGAAATGTAAATAACGACTTTGTCGTTTCGAATTTGTTAAGATTTTCTAAAATGAATAGAACCTTTAAATTATTATTACATTGTGTACTACTTGAGATGAAGAAACATATGCTTAGATCATTATGGCGCAGGCAAAATGGTGCAAGTGTAAACATAGGTTCGATTCTGATTCGGGGGAAGGGAATATTTAATATTTTTATTTTCCCGCTTTGGTAACGAAGCAAAGCGCGGCGTTAAGTTGCGCCACCCAACAATTAATGAAAATATAAAAAAAAATCATTACACTAATTACATATTAAAAATACAAAGACATTCTACGCGAAGCGGACAAGTAAATAAATTATAAGCAAAAAATCATTTTTAGAAAAAGCTTTTATTTAAACGCCCTAAAAAGGAAAAAATAAAATTTGTCTTTAAAATATTAACTATCAACTCATAACCTCATTGTACACAATTTATATGATCATAAAAGCTTGTCGCGCGATTTACTTGTGTAACTAAACTAGTGCTAATATAATTATATAAAATCTGCTAAGTTTCAATTTAATTAAATATTGATTAACGCGAGATTTTTAGTTACCACTGGCTAGGTTTCTGACACTAGATGTCACATTATTTTTCTAATTATTCTTGGCAAGCCCTTTCATTTGATACCCGTATTGCAGATGTGCATAAATAATAACTATTCCGCCATCTTAGATGTTCCGCCATATTAGATTTAGAAAAACGTCACATTTTTCGAGTTACTCTCAACGAGCCCTTTCAATAGATATCCATATTGTAGAAGTAGACCTAAAATTAACTATTCGGCTATCTTGGATGGTCCGCCATATTGGTTTTAGAATGACGTTAGATTATTTTTCGAGTTGCTCTCAATGAGCCCTTTCATTTGATATCCATATTGCAGAATTGCAAAAGTAATAACTATTCATTCATCTTGGATGGTCCCCCATGTTGGATTTAGAATGACGTTATACTATTTTTCCAGTTACTCTCAACAAGCCCTTTCATTTAATACCCATATTATAGAAGTTCATGAAATATAACTATTCCGCCATCCTGGATAGTCCGCCATATTGTATTTAGAATGAAGTCACAAACCTTATCGTGCATTGTCATCCAAACCAAACGTGTATACAAAATTTCAGCTCAATCGTACGAACATACCTTTCATTATATGAAAGCACAAAAAACTTGAATAGTGTCGATTCTATTGGATTTCGAGTGATGTCACATTATTTTTCTAATTGTTCTCGGCAAGATCTTTCATTTGATACCCATATTGCAGAAGTGCATAAATAATAACTATTCCGCCATCTTAGATGTTCTGCCATATTGGATTTAGTATAACGTCACATTATTTTTAGAGTTACTGTCAACGACCCATTTCATTTAATATCTATATTGTAGAAGTAGACCAAATAGATACTCGGCTATCTTCGATATCCTCCTTATGGGATTTAGAATGACATCACATTATTTTTCGAGTTGCTCTCAACGAGTCCTTTCATTTGATACCCATATTGTAGAAGTACATTAAAAATAACTATTCTGCCATCTTGTATGGTCCGCCTTATTAGATTTAGAATGACGTCACATATTTTATCGTGCATTGTCATCCTCCGTGGCATCAACTAAACGTGTATACAAAATTTTACAAACATTTTACAAAGCTTTTAATAAAATTAAGGTATCCGATTTTGACTATTATTTCGATAAGTTACACCTCCTCACCTCAGTCCTCAACGCAACATACGTACAAATATATTTTAGAGTTCAAATTCATGAGTTGATGTTGTTATCCAGTTAGAAAAAAGAAACAAATAAATAAATAAGGAACGTGAATCCTTATAAAATGAGATTTTTATTTGTATTTTATTTTTTCTTTTTTAGGTTCCCGCATATAGTAAATTTTTGTAATGCAGTGAATGTTATACCAAATTAAGCAAGAAAGGTACATAAGCATTCGTACCTTTCTGCCTGGTCTTGAAAGACGGACAGACACCCAAACACACAGATAACAAAATAATCCTTTGAAGGTTTTATTTTT
>JAEBDU010013894.1:0-15667 GCA_016802625.1 Heliconius numata
ACCCAAACACACAGATAACAAAATAATCCTTTGAAGGTTTTATTTTTCTTTTGACGTAGAGAACCCTAAAAATATATTGCTATTGTCAATAAATAACATATGTAATAGTAATATAGTATAAAAACAATGTCAATATATATTTTAGATTATCTGTATTCCTCTATAGCAATTACTGGCACGCGGCTGAATTACTTTCAATCCTCTTTATCCGCTATACAAATTGCTTTGTTTGAATTTTTCGTAAAAGCAAACAAATAAAATTGATTCAAATTGGAACAAAAATATTACATAATGTATGTACAAAGGTTTTTTATTTATTGATTATTATTTTTTTTAGACGGAATATTATGACGGAATATTATTTATTCCAATGGCATATATTAGAGAACGAAGTGGATCAAATTCGAACTCAATGTCATAAAATTCATTAGATATATGGCATATATAAAAAAATATATATAATAAATATTTAATAATAATCTTAGCTGTTGCTATTATTATATACCTATATTAAAGATTATACTTTCATAATAATATAGTATAGTTTAAAATTTATAAATTTATTTCAAAATCCAATGCATTACCTTGCAACTTGCAGAATATTTACTTCGAACCCATGTTTCATTATGCAAGCCAAGTTTCGAAAGCTTGTAGAAGGTAAATATCTCAGTACTTAGAAGGATATGCTTGAGATTTGGCTTATTTAGTTCCATTTAGGATGCCTTGGCCGAACTTGAGGTTGGCTTCTTAATTACTCATCGCTATCAGCTGACCACTGCAAGTGAGACGTTCTAAAAGCTTATTACAGTCTACTGCACTATATGTAAGCGTGCTTGGTCAAATTGCCTTAATGTTAATTGCGAATAGATTAAACACTAAGATGTTCTATTTAGTACATGGTGTGGTTAAGTAAATCTTAAAAATAACATGAGAATTTTATAATGAAAATAACCGGACAAATGTGAGTGGGACTCACAAACCGAGGGTTCCGTACCGATTTCAGGATTGAACGTCAACAGGAAATACAATTAGTAAAAGTTGACGACACGAAGTTAAATTTGCGTATGCATTCATTTTGTATGAATGACCTACATTTATATATTTAATAAATTTTTAGGTTTTGGATTTTCACTTTTTGCCAAATTTCACAACTTTAGGTCCCCGAGGAGTATCCTAAAAGTTTTGATTATGCGGCGAATTTCATACAAAATACAGGAAAATAGATGCTTGTAATGCACGTATCTCTTGATTGCGTTGACTAAGATGATCGATTTTTTCTGTGCTTCAAAAGACCATAGATATGAATATTTGATATTAATTTCAGCTTGATATCTCCATCCAATCTCGAAATAAATGTTCTTGACAGATGGACGGACGGACAACAAAGTAATCCTATAAGGGATTGATTTTTTTCTTTTGAGGTACAGAACCCTAAAAATCCATAATACTTCATAGTTTTATAACGAAGACTCACGACAGCAAAGCGAATTAATGAGAGTATTAAATATTTCATGTCCTCGAGCGGAAATCGAATCCACAACCTGTCACGTTTACATGCTTGTGCTCTTCCTCTACCTCGACTACTATATAGTTTTCGTTTGTGTAAATATGCAATAATAATAATAATAAAATATATGCTCTGGCTAAATCTCCATGAATTACGACATGTACTGGCTGTCAACGGCGAATACTATTATTATCATCAGCGTAAGTGATTTAGTACTATTGTTTCATACAAGTGAAACAAATACTCAGCTAGGGCAAAATGTAAATAGAACTTACTTGTTTTGAATAAAGACTACGAACAATTTAAATGAATTTTATGATTCTTTTATTACTTCGTTCCGGGTTGAGAATTACGTACAAAAATAAAGTTTCACCGCTAATAAAATGTTTTCATTGCAACCGTAGTGTTGCTTGTGTGTAATAATGTCAGTATATACGCTTTTAGTTTCTTTTGTATTATTTTTATAATATAATTTTAAGTATTATAGTAGCAAATATCCTTGTATTATATATAATCTAATTTGTGTTTTTTCAGTATCACTCTCCCATTTTAAATTCTACGATAATGATTATTAATATTTGGTGCTGGAGAATAGAGAAAGACAGTTTCAATTTTTGTATTTTTGCAAGCTTCCCTTAACGTTTATTGTTTATTTTATTTCATTTAGCTTATAAATAATAAAGGTATACAATTTTAAAAAATGAAGTTTAAATTTGCTATAAATAACTGTTTCATTGAATTATAAAAAACGAAAGTATCGCATTTTAGTAAATTAATACTTATATAGTTTAAACAGGCGAAGCCACAAACTGGTCACTAGTCTTTAATCGCGAGTTGAACTATACAAGTTTATAATTACACTAGGTCAATATCTGCAGTGAATTTTAAAGAAACAAACAAGAGAGCCAGTCACGATTAACTTCCAGAACAATTTCAAAGTAAATGTAAAGTTCCCAACGGATCAAACTATCTATACAAAGTTGGCGAACGAAATAATTATAGTATTTTATAGGTACTAGGCAATCAATTATAGTTTTATCGTAAAAAATCTATCGACTACTCGCCAGCCCACCAACACACTCGCTCTTAATGACTACACAAAATCATATTGTTATTTCGGTAAAAACTTATTCGTATATCTATATATATAAAATCGAAAGGTCACTCACTCATCACTAAATCTTAGAAACTACAAGTGCTAGGAATCTGAAATTTTGCATATAAGTTACTTATAGGACGGGGATAGGGAATTTGCAATATTCGACTTCTAAGGGGTTGTTTTTAGGGTTGAAAGTTTGTATGAAACTTCGTTACTACAAATGCTAGGAGTTTCAAATTTTGCATGTGTCACTTATAGGACGTAGGTACTTATAGAGACAGAAATTAATAATAACGTAGTTCACACAGGCGAAGCCGCGGGCCGGCCGCTAATATTTTATATACACAGCATCAATCATTTTTTTCTACATTGGTAAGAAAATGAATTACGAGTATGCTATAAGTGTATACGGTCTCGCTTGAAAAAATGTGTGAAAAATTACCTCGATTACCTCTAATGATGGTATGACGCCATATTCTGTAGTCATTTTCAGAAGCCATCACATAAATTGATATTACTTTGATATTTTTCATTACTCTATCAAGTGTTTCGTGCAAATATGCCTTAGTTATAAGTTTCTGATCAAGGTAGATTTTCTAAGTTTTTAACTTTATAAAACGTTCATTTTTCTGTTAAACCGTTAAAAGAAAAAAAATATCTACTTAAGTTTAAGTAAACAACGCGCAAAATAAGACCTTTCGCTTTGATTATAAATCGTAACTCAAAATACATTCAAAAAATTATTTAAAAAATACCGAGCATTTTTGTGTGCTCTCATATTAAAAAAAAAAACAATATCAAATATCTATTAATTAAAACAACCAATATGACATATACTCAATTACGTAAAATAACTACGATTATTTTAATCACGACCTTAAAAAGCCATTCGAACCTAATTAGCCCCGATCGTACCGGCCTTGTAGCGGGAGCTGAACCAATAAACAAGAGGTAAGATGAAAGGGCGGCGCATATAAAACCTCTCAAGTAAATATTGGATGCACTAATTATCATAAAAGTACCTGTTTACGTTAGTCGTGGGACCATTACCCAACAGCTGTCATTATGGATGATTGTCGATAAGGCGAAGCCCGCCACCCACGACGATCCCGTACAACTCAACACACTAGTATTTACCGGTAAAAGATCGCAACTTGTTTGTATCTTATCAGATAATCCATGGATACATATTAGCATTAATTGGTCTTGTATTTATTACTTTATCTACCTGTTACTTTAGCTTGCCGTCGGCAGGGGCACAAGGGTTCGACTTTAATTCGACGGGTGTAGGTTCAAATTTATTAATATTAGGTATCATTTCTTCGCTCTAACACCAAGGCAAAAGCTCCGGCGTTGAGTTCCGCCATTCAACACGCAATGTCTCGAAAAATTCGGCGTAACATAGGGAACAGAGTGTCTTAACACTAAATTTTCTAAGCTATTCTTTTATCTATTTCTTAAACGATTTTCGATAGAAAAATATTAAATACCCACACTCAAACCGGAATCTTGTATTTTGACAACGCTCGAACGCCAAGATCATTCGGCATTACGAAGTGAATGATAAGAAGAGTAACGTGCAAAAGTTGGGTCGTAAATTTCGTGAGAACGTCTGCTAGGTCTCAACCGATCGGAACAATCTGATTATTCTTTCGACAGTTCATCTGGATTTATTGGACGAATTTTATATTTTACAACAATCTTCTTGAGGATAGTTGTGGTGCAGGGGTTCAGAGTGTGATTGTAAACGTGATTGGTTGTGGGTTCGATTCCCGACTAGACGAAATCTAATATGTATTTAAATTTATATTTACATTTCTTTGCTCTGGTGTCAATATACAATGCCTCCAGAGTTCAGGGGAAAGTCGAGAACAGCGTGTCTTAACAATAGTTTCCCTGCTGTGTGCGGGATACAGCGTGAAGCCGATTTAATTTAATTTTTAATTCAACAGCAAACTCTAGCATGCATAAATCAATTTACTTTATAATATTTTTAATAGCTTTAGTAATACTTGAATCTTTAATGGATTTCTACCGGAGATAAACTTTAATAATTATTGAGAGTTGTAAGTAAACTAACTGAAGTTTTTTATCGTGTTTAGTAATAATGATGTCGCGATAGAAATCAATTGTAGATATGGTTCATGTCAGGAGCCAGGTAATAACAGCTATCGGAGGTGCCCGCGGGCGGTGAGTTCCGTGACCTCGTCTTACGCTGCCAGAGTGGAATTCGAATACTTATATAATATTTTTGTTTATTTATATTTTTTGAGCATTTACTGCCATTTACTATGATCCCCACTTTCATTTGATATTGAATTTTTCCATATTTTTGAGTACAACCGGGTACAACCTTAAGGTTCTTTGTTATTCTCGATTTAGCTAAGAACGATATTTAAATATGACAAACTAGTAGCTATATTCTTTTTTTTTATGAGTAAAGAAATATTACTAATAGCCAAATAATTTAAAATTAACTTATTTTTGTAAACAAAAAATAAATCTGTAGCGTACGATGTTAGTAAGCAACATGTTTAATACAAAATAATAATATAATATACTTTGCTGTTAAATATTAAAACAATATTCATTAAAAAATATATATTTATAACATAATGCTTGACATACGAACATACATTTCAAAACAACCATAGCTAGTGTAATAAAGTTAGAAGTGCCTCCTGTTCAGAGGCAACCGCATCCCCCGAATTGCTGTCCACGACAGACGGTTCAGGAATACGGTACCAACTTCGTTACAGGAGTATCCTGGCTATAGAAAAACGGGAATACGAGATAAATGCTGCGGGAAACTGTTTCTATATTGTAAGAGATCAGTGAAACCGCTAAAAGCTCGAAATGGTTAGTTTTTTAAAAGTACTAAAAATGTAGGTTTTTTTAGCTTAGGCGAGTTTGTTAAATTTACATAGAGTATGTTAAGAAAAATAAATATTGTAGTTGGAATGATTTTAAATAGAAAAAAAACTTTGTGAAATTATATTTTTTTATGTTATTTTTTTGCTTTACGTTATATTCCGCACATAGCACGATAGACAGTGGGAACCTAGTGTTAACCTAATCTTAAAACACTCCTTTCTCATTAGGATAATTCTGTTTCTCACTTATCGCCGAATTCATTGCATTCATTGCCGGAGGCATTTTGTGTTGAGTGGCGGAACTCAACGCCACGCTTTGTCTCGTTGCCAGAGAGACGTAATTTAAATTAGATTTCCGGGGATCGAACCCACAACCTGTCATTCTTACAATTGTAATAAATAATATTGCATTTTTACTACATAAGAGATTTCCAATTTTAACCTTATAAACAAGAAAAAAACCTGTATAATTTATAACATTATACTAACATAATAATTTTGGTCAACACGTCCTTAAATGTTCTTGGAATATTCTTACCACCAAATATTAACACCAAAGTATCAAATAACTATAAAAAAAACGTAAAAAATAACACTAACACTCTTAGTTTTAAATAACACTTATACATTGACCTTCCAATACGAATACAATTAAGATACAGGTAGAATTTAAGCTGCAGTTTATTTTAAACAGCCATTGCTATTGGAGCTTACTATAATAAAATTAAAGGTCACCCCCACATTGTCGAGTGCAACTGTTTTTATGAGATTTTTTATTAAATTCATTTGGGAACCTTGTTTTATGGCCACTGTTATTTGACACCTAATTACTTACGTTTTATGCTTATTCTTGAAACTGATGCGGCCATTTGTTTTTATTGTTTTATTCGTCGAATGATCCCTGTGGTCTCTTATTTGCAAAAAGTTTTTATACGTCCCTAAAATAAACTTTATTATGACACCGACGCAACAGTGTATGCCACGTCGTTTAGTGTCGTATGGTTTAGATGCAATCTTTACAATCTGACTTATAATTTTTATATAAATTTATCTGGTTTATCATAATAAAAAAATGAAGTTCTCTCTGTATCCCGCACATGGCATGGTACCTAGTGTTAAGACACTCTTTTCCATTTTCTGTCGAATTTTGGAGTCAACGAAGGGCTTTTGCGTTGCATTTTTAAATAAATGAAAATATTAATAACTGATGATTCGTTCCCTCGAGTGAGGATTGAACCCACAATCGTCGCGTTACAATTACTTCCTTGTGCCACTGCGCAACGAGAGCCTCTTTTATCAAACGATAAATGTACAAGATCAAAACAAAAACAAGAAATATATCTCCATTTACAAAATAAGAGATTTGTCGAACGTTTCCCTGGTCGTGTTGAAAGATGACTAAAGACGCACTTTATATTGGAGACGAAATGCATCGAATGGGCGGGAGTGAATAATTTCATTTGATTTATGCTTTTCTAGGGAACCGTCGTCCTCATTACAATTTGACATTGAATGATGATCAGAGCTCGAAGAAAAATACCGTGTTTAACCCTCGCAGTTTACGGTATAATTTGTATATGTAAAAAGTGTGACCAATCGATGAGTGGAATGGATCTCGAAATGAATTGGTAGCGTCAATTATTTGGCTTTGGGTCTTTGTTTTTACAGTATGATGGAAAAAATAGATTAGGTTTTTTATAGGTATATGTGTAATATGTATAATGTGTATATATATAGTACTTACAATAGTTCTCTTCTTAACGTAGGCACAGGGAGTCTAATGCTAAGAGACTCCGCTTCCCACTCTCCGTCGAATTTTAGAGGCATTGGCAAAAATATAAACATTTAATTTCCTCAAGGAGAATCGAACTCCCAACCTGTCTCGATACCCAGAACCTTACACCAGAACTAACAAAAATATATCCAATACAAACATCAAAAATAATTACAACAACTTACAAGACAATATAAAATAGTATTAATTAGGATTTCCATTTATTTCATAGTTGCAAACAATAAAGAAAACACATTAATAACTCATACAAATAAAGCAACCCACATACAATTTTTGCAAGACACATACAATAAACGGTAGACGTGCACTGTCTTTGTTGCGGAAGCGGATGTTAGTCGGCGTGTCCGGTGTAACGAGGCACTAAGCCAACAGTTGCGTGACACAACCGCTTGTGAAAATAACCATAATTAGTTAGTTAGTTAGTGAGTTACACTGTAATATTAAATAAGTAAGGGTGAAGTGTGTGGAATATAGGGAATTTAATAAAATAATAGAGGTCGTTCAGGCGCAGTGGAATAACTGGGCTGTAAGTGTGATTTGAGGGGTTGGATCCCTACTGGGGGGATGCTCTGATACAATAATCGCGACGATGAGATCTGTTATCTAATACGCCAATTCGCAGTCCATCGAAAATGGACCAAATTAAAATTAAACACGTAAAACACCAGCTTTTAAACAAAAAAGAATCACCAAAATCGGTTCACCCAGTCAAAACTTTTTAGGTTCCAAACATGTTTTTATGGTTATCGAATTGATAACCTACTCTTTTTACAGAAGTCGGCTAAAAAATAAATCAGCTTCAACAGGAACTAGCTCATTTTACAAAAATGTCCTCAACTTACATTTTGCATATTTAGAATGGGATAAAAGTGACAGATAAGAGTTGAAGTCCTCCATCCATCGTGATACTCACATAGTCCCTCTCACGACACAAGTCACGTATTAAATGAGAATATTCGGGCGAGCCTCTCTCTTATTTATCATTCTAATCAGACCTACATCCTATGAATTTTATACAAGATTGAACGATTTAGTGAGTAAAATTGATGGAACGTCCGTCGATGATGGCGGGGTTTTTGGAGATCGCTACTGTGTAAATACTGGTTTAGTCCAAAAAATTATATATGAGACAAAAATTTATTTAGATTACGATGGTATAAGATTGAAATCTTGAGGCCACTGACGATTGTAGGTTCGATCTCACTCGAGGGAACAAAACATTTAATATTTTCTTTTCTTTGCTCTGGTGATGACGTCTGCAACTCATCACGCAATGCCTCAAGAATTCGACAATAAATGGAGAACGAAGGTGTCTGAATGGGCAATGGAATATCCTTACACTAGGTTCCCAGGTTCCCTCCGCCTACCCTGCTATATGCGGAGTTTAATATTATGAAGAATTACACGCATTGCTCAAAAAAAAATTATGACTATAAACCAATTAAATTAATACATTGATATTGTATGACATTGGATTCATAAGAAATAATTAATTTATATCATTAATAAGGTGCGGTCTACTACTATTTCTGTTACTAATTAAAAATGTATAAGAACCCGTATTGTATATGACAAAAAAGCATAAATAATATTGCGTATTGTTAAAAGTATAACTCGCCTACTTTAAGTTTCAGTATGGGAGCATGCTTCATATTTAATCTTGAAAATGTGGTACTTCAATATTTATTTCATAACTTTTTTTCATATATTTACTGTGAATATACGAATAAATACATGTTTAATTTTAATTTCTTTTTATATATTTAGATATTTTTGTGTTTTGAAGATTAGCTTCTCGTTGTATCCCACACAAAGCAGGATAGGATGAGTGAATCTAGAAACCTAATGTTAACCAAAAAAATGCTGTAATTTTATAGACATTAAAAATCATATAATTTCTTTATTTAAGCCAAAGCTAAAAAGCAATAGCACAGAAGATACCCCCCTCCTATCACGCAGCAGTCACAAAACTCATACATTAAAACAGATTGACACATTTCCACAAGAGCCTCAGCAAACCTTCTCCACATTCAAGATCTTAAAAGCCGCACAGCAAATAAAGTAACCGACTTATAAGAAATGATGAGTATCGTTCCTCAACTGTCGAGCGGATTCGCATAAATATAAAGGTAAATGATGTTCACGTTGAAGCTGTCAGTGCTCAGAGCGGAGCAATTAATTACAATTTTAATTGAACCAGCAGAGTTGAGTAAAATGAGCATTGCCGTAACTCTTGTTAGTACTAAAGTCCTAGTTTGCATTACATTTTATTGATGAATAAAAACTATTTATGTTAGGCGTAAAGGTGGTTTGTGTTATGTTTGATAAATTGCATATTAATTGAATTAAATATAAGATAGGTATTTTTTTTTTCGAGTGAGCACGTTTGCTTATTGGTGAACCGGACTTCAATCTATATATATCTATATATATAAAATCGAAAGGTCACTCACTCATCACGAAATCTCAGAAACTACAAGTGCTAGGAATCTCAAATTTTGCATAGGAGTTACTTATAGGACGTAGGTGCTCACTAAGACGGGAATTTGCAATATTCCACTTCTAAGGGGTTGTTTTTGGGGTTGAAAGTTTGTATGAAACTTCGTTACTACAAACGCTAGAAGTCTTAAATTTTGCATGGACGTCACTTATAGGACTCATGGACAGAAATTAATAATAACGTAGTTCACGCAGGCGAAGCCGCGGGCGGGCCGCTAGTAATACCAGAAATACAAAAACCAGACAAGTGCGAGTCGATTTCGTTCTCCAAGAGTTACGTACCAGTTGTAGGTCAACGGGAAACAAGTTGTAATTACGTGTCGAATCTTATACAAAATACAGTAAAAACGAAGTATATATGCTCATATCTTTTGATTGCGTTGATTTAAAGTTCGATTTTTTCTGTACTCCAAAGAATATTTGATATTAATATCAGCCTGACACCTACATGCGATCTCAAGATAAGAAATGGTCTTGACAGATGGAAAACAATTGATTCTATGAGGGTCCCGTTTTTTTTCTCTTGAAAATTACATTAAAAATGAGCAATGGAATGTCTTAACACTAGGTTCCCAGGTTGCGGCTTCCCGGATATGTGTGGGAAATAATGTGAAACTATAAAATAAATATTTCCTGTAAAAGTAATGTTAAAAGTACATTTGTGTAATTAGGCCATCTTGGTGCAACTAGTGGGTCTCAGGCATCATTTCAGTGTAAATCTGACAGATTTGGTACGATGCTCACTTGAGGGAATTTCTTATTTTAATAATAAAATATAAATTTAATATTTAAAATGAAAAAAAGAATTCTATAATTAATTTAATATTATGTCACGAACAACAAATGGATCTGTCACAGCATAAATGTAGGTTAATAAAAAATATATAATTAATGACATTTAGCAAAATTTACTTTAAACAAACGAGATCCAGAATGACAAATCGTCATGTTTTTAAATTAATATGCAAATCATATATGAGCGTTCTCTATTCAACAAAAAATAGAACACCTGCTCAGGTACCTACTGAATGTGTGTTAATTAGAATTTATTTAGTACATAACTTAGTATATACTCGAGGCCGACACTGTAACCACGAAAGATGGGTTCGATTCCCTCTGGAGAAGTTCTATGAATTTCTTCGCCGTTGAGATGCAGCACTCAACTCTCACAGCCTCCAGAATTCAGTGGAAAAAAGGGGGGCGAAGTGTTTTAACACTAGGCTACCTCTGCTTACCTTGTTACATGCGGGATACAATGTGAAGCTAAAAAAAAACTATTGGACATATTAACTTAGAGATACATCTCCCTCAAATGTGAACCGTAAAATATTTTATACTTATTTATTTAAAAATCCATTAAAATAAAAAGCAAAAAAATAAAAATAAATATCAACAACTATAAAATACGAGTCAAAAGTCCAAACTGCTATGCACAATTAAAGCAACTATTATTTTTAATATTTATAGGTATCTTCCGATGACATTTCGGTCCCATATGCGGCCGACTTGACGACAGAGAGGACACCACATTTGGAACATGTGGTATCAATTAAACTTTAAACTCTTACTGAGAGCATAATAAAGATAGCATCGAATAATGATGCGTGGAGAATATTTTACGAATGACTGCCTCTTAAACAAGTGACTTTGTAATTTTTAAAAATAAACACGAAGTTTTAGTTTTCGTGGTCTTTGTTGTCTTTTTTTTGGGTCGTCCGCTGCGATTGACATACAATTTGTCTGAGACAACGATGGGCTGTGAATAATAGATGTTGGAATTTTATAATAAAACTATTTTTATGTAAGAAAAAGAGAAGAGAGATATGTCCTATGCAATTTTTTTTTCTTTTTGGACAAAAATTTTATATTATGTACAGTCATTATACAATCGTAGCGCAGGGGCACAAGGTGTGACTGTGAAACCGACTAGTTGTGGGTTCGATTCCCACTCGAGGAGATGACATATTTATTTCAATTTTCCATTTCTCCGCTCTGGTGTCGAGGCAAAAGTGCGGCGTTCTGCCACTTAATACGCAATGCCCCGAGAAATCGGCAGAAAGTGGGAAACGGAGTGTCTTAACACTAGGTTCCCGTTATGTGAGGGATACAGCGTGAAGCTGATTTTATTTGACTATACAAAATAATCAATTTTAAGTATTCAAGTGTTATTACACCGTAAAATATTAAACTAAAATGTATTATAATTTAGTCAAAATATTTTTAAAAGCTGACATACGCCTTCCACGTTGTATTTCAGGATATTGTTCTTAAAAAAGCAAGACAGTTAAAAATCATTTTATCACCAAAATTTATAGCTCATGTGAAGGAAGTTCCAAGTGTAAAGGAAATCGAAATAAATCTACCACAGATGCTAGTAGTCATTCACAGCCCGTAAAAACTACATCTAAAGTATTATAAATATAGTAGCCCTTATGAATAAAAATAGATTTGATATTTAAATATTACATAAAATAATGTTTTAAAATATTACAAATTAATAAAAGAATATAATAGAAACATAGAATTGTGGAAAAATTAATTACTACTATAGAGTCCTTACACTGTGAAGACTTATATAAGCTTCAGTAAAAATACAATTATATAGTAAATATAAAATATATACAAATACAAAAAAGAATCACCAATAATAAACGGTTATAATTATTTTCAACCATTAATTCCGCAAACCACTTTAAAATTGAATTTTAATATAAATTTAAAATTGCATGGCACAAACTGAATGATTCGAGTAGGATATGAGCAGGTATCATTTTTTCATTATATATGGGAAACTAGTAATAAGGAGGTGGAGTAGGGGCACAAAGCATGCCTGTCAACGCGACTAGTTGTGGGTTCGATCCCCATTTGAGGAAATAAAATATTTATTTAAATTTATATTTTCATTTCTACGCTCTTGAGTTCCACCACTCAACTCACAATGCCTCCATAATTCAATACCTTCTGGAGAAGTTTTGCCTCGATACCAGAGCGAAGAAATGAAGACATTAAATTTTTAATTCCCTCGAGTGGGAATCGAACTTACAACCTGTTTCGTTTACTTTCACACACTTGTTTCCCAGCACAATGACTTACCTCAAGAAAAAAAAGTAGAGGTTATATTTGAAATTATGACTTACTGCTTCTATCCAACTGAGTAGTAATTTTGAAATGTAATGGCCCGTTCCCTGCATTATATATAGAGTTTCCACACTAGAATGAATTCAAAATCGTAAATATTTAGGAAGCCTGCTATGGAAGACAGCGGCTTTGTCTAAAGTCTCCATTTTATGATATGTGATTTTCAATTAACTCGGTCGTTAAGCGTACTCGTAAATTATATTCTAAATGGATTTTAAGAATATTTTACAAGAGTAAACAAATAAATATAAGGTTAATGTTTGACTTTTATGTTTTATATTTGGTTTTTAATTTTTTTTTTGTATAATTTATATGAATAATAAGATAGTGTTTGATTTAATTGCGATTTTTCGAGCTAACAAAGGTCATTCTGATTCGTGTTGATTTCTTTGGATTATTATAATTACTTTGCTACGTATATAGAAGATAAGAGGTAGCCAAGTTGGTCCAACTCACATTGTAGTAACTACGCGAAGTGATAGATAGTCTCTTAGTTTTATTTGAAGGTCAAACATTGGCTTTTTTTTCTTAATATATGAATTTAGAAATCGAAAAATATGATTTTTTAAAGTCAAATGCCGGTTGCTCCTTTTGAAATGTATATACAAATAAGTTTGAACAGCCAACTTAGACTAAAACTTAATAAAATATAAAAAATGGGGACATATAAATATCAAGGTTTAAATAAATCTTAAGGAAATAAATATATGATAGCCTTATTAATATTTTATTACTAAATATTTTATTTAATATTTTATTACTACATAATTGTTACTATAGAAGCAACATAAATAAATAATATTTTTCATATTGCCTAAGTCAAAGGTGAATTTCAACACAACAGCAATACAGCGAAACAATAGTAGATCATAGTTGTTTAATGTGATAAAGGCTAGGTCATACATACATTTTTTAAAGTAGTTTTTTATATTTTATATTTTCGAAATCGGCAGAGGAAACGTAGTTACAAGTCACCTTTTCTCCACTTTTTGAAGTATTTTCTAAACATTATTAGGTTAAAATACAAATATTAATAGAAGAATTTAAGGGTAAGAGAGTTTGCTATTTAGTTTAAACTCTATCATTGATAAAATATTGGTACAAACCTGTTTCATTATGTAAAAAATAATTGAAATTTAAAAAAACAAAATAATGCAACTATGCCATCTTAGTATCTTTCGTAGAGTGCGCATACTGAAAAAAAGTAAAAAAATGTTTCGCTTAAAATTTGAAATTTAAAGTTATTATTTATCTGTTTTGTACCGTCCATGTAACAAATGTTACAAGCCTTTTTTATTTCTTGTTTAAGAGGCAGTCATTCGTTTTGTACAATTCACTTAGATATTACAAATTAAACATATAAGTATAAATAATTATTTCTTTAGGTCAGAGCAAATCCAAGCATAGGTGAAAGTAGGACAGTCATCTGTCTCTAGGTTCTACATATGTCCGTTTCGCAAGACTTTTGTAAATTTATTCATAAGTTTTAACTCAACCTAAGTAAATAAATGGAATTAAGTTCGTTTCCTTAGATTAGTTACTTTAAAGACAAAAGACGACATTAAGTAGCTAATATCCAAAGGTACGAACGACTACTAAATTAAATTGAGAATTTTGTTACGAGGCCTACCTCACTAAATACTACAATACCAATAAGATAAGTAAAATAAACATAAAAAGTGTGTCTTTTTATAGAACGCTTAATGCAAATATTAATAAATTTACACCAATTAATAATTTTAGATATTTTATATTTGTAATCAAAACACTAAATAATAACAGTTTTGCGACCACCTTATGGTCTAGGCCTAACAGAGGCCGTAACTGTCCCTTTCTTAGGACATTTGTTATCGTAGAACCCATTAATCACTCGTACAGTCGGCTCCTACCTGTTTCCTGCGATATGCCAGTTTCTTCACTCGACTATTCTTTTCTAGCTGAAAATAGAAACACTTAACGATTACAAAAAGAAAATAGTTTAATAATGTTGTTTTTTGCTTATAAAAACATAAGTTAAACATTTTCAATTAATTTTATTATATCGTATTTAAATGTATTTAATGTTTGTTAATTTAGTTTGTGAAATATATAGACATTTATTTTAAACTAAATTCTGTAATACATTAAGTAAGCGGCTTTGGATTTATAATATGAGGAATCAATACCTTAGAATCTTCTACGGAACCCCCAAGAAAGACCCCCAAAGAATCCCCACTCCGTACTCATGACCAGTTCAAACCTAATAAACGGTTATAAACCATAGTCTAGTGAAATATGAGAAATAATAAAACCATTTAATAATTTAATAGCAGCATTTAATAATTTAATAGCGACCCGTTACCACATAAATGACATAATGACGTACAAAATTCATTTCATCACATAAAATTGGTGCATTTCATCGATAAATCTGTTGAATCATTGACAGGCGCGTCCTATTCTTAACAAATACCATATATTTGTTAGCCAAATCCGACATAACGACCCCATGTCGCTATAAATAAAAGCGTTTGTAATAAAAGCGAAAAGATTTGAAGTCAGCACTGGCTAAATTTCACCCACATTATAGAAAATAATAGGAAACAGTAGGGCTTCTGTCAGTCTCCCCAAGCAACGATACGTTACGCCCTAAATCCCCCTTTATACCTAAATGCACAACGGGATTGTGATAAAAAAATCGTTGCACAGAAACGTTAGGGCTGATTCCCGAGTAAGTAATAATGGGAATATTTATGTCAGAGGCACGTGCTAATATG
>JAEBDU010013909.1:0-11100 GCA_016802625.1 Heliconius numata
CATCTTATATATATTTTTATAAAAGTTGTATCTGAAGTTTATAGAAAACTGGAATAGAATAGAATTGTTGGTATTATACTGTTTATATCAGGGGTTCCCAACCTTTATTAGCCCGCGGCGCAGATACAAGTTTGGTATTTTTTGACGGCGCCCTACCCAAGCTAGTTCGCTATTAAAAAAAAAACAGTCGAAAGAAATAGATCAGTGGCGTAGCTAGGATATTTGCTGCCCGGTGCGGCTTGGGGGACTTGACGCCCCTTTCCTGTTAATGAGTTCTAAAAAAAATAAAACAAAGTGATCCTCGACGTTGAGTTCTAAAAAAAAAATCTTAATCGTCGACGATAAGCTAAAAAAATGAGTTCTAAAAAAAAAAAAAAACAAAGTGATCATCGACTTTGTTGCCCCTTTCCTTTTGATGCCCAGTGCGACCGCCCCGCTCGCACCCCCCTAGCTACGCCACTGAAATAGATACCTACACCCAAATAGTATCAAAAATTAAAACATCGACAATATGAAATTGAGAAAATAACAATTAAGACATAAGAATAATAAAGTACGACAGACAAGTCTTCTTAGTCAATTCAATGTGACGGTTGAGCTTGCTCTCACAGTTTCTCAAAGATTTCGAGATTTCCGATTTCAGATTTAGGAACCAACTCACGGCGCCCCTATTTACTTTCTACGGCGCACTAGGGCGCCGCGGCACACAGGTTGGGAACCCCTGGTTTATATTAAAATTAAAAAAAATCGTTACTGATATAATTTCAAAAAATTGAACATTTGAAAGCATGTTTAAAGTATTTTCTGGTTCTCTATCTAACATACAAATATATTTAAGTAAGAAAATGGAAAAAACAATTGGTATCTAATGAAATAACTACTGATTATCTAATAAAAAGAAACATATTTCTCAGTCAAAAAGCTTCGTGATGCTTAATCACACATCTCAAGCTAGGCAAAATAAACTCTTCTTCCGAACGGGCATCGAACCCTGTACCACTCAAACGCTGTACCACTGTGCTACGACGGCCTTTAATAATGATAGTTGCAAAATTACAATTAGTACGACAAGTTACATGTAAATTCACTTCCACCGAGCGCCACCCTAATTCTGGTCAGTAGTAAAGGCAATGTTATACTAAATTTTATTATTTGTTATATTAAATATAAAAATCTTATCCCAACAAGATTTTATTAAGTATTTAAAAGAAAAATCTAAAAATAAAATGAACAATTTTATAAGAAAAATAACTTTCAAAAACTTTTAATAGGCATTTTTTTTGTTGAAAGTTTGATCAACATTAATGTCAGATCAGGGTGAAACTTCGTGATAAAAATTAAGTATCTATTTATTTTATAAGAATTTTTCCTTTTTCTAAGTTTCACGCTTCATATATACCCTCTGCTCCTCATAATTTTTAAATGAGCTTCCTTTAGTATTTTTATACATATTAACGTAAATAACTTTAAAAAACTATGTTAAGAAAATAATTATGAGTACAATTAAAAAATTAAAAAAATCACATCAGCTTCGTGTTTTATGTCGCATACAGTAGGGTAGGCAGAGAGAACTTAATGTTAAGATACTCTATTCCCGACTTTACGCCAAATTTTTAGAGACATTGTATGTTGAGCGACGAAACTCACCGCAGGGTTTTTGCCTTAGTGCCAGATCGAATAAATGAAAACATTTAGAAATAATAATTCCTTCCCTCGAATGCAGATAGAACCTACAAACGTCACGTTGTAGTCAGTCGCGTGCCTCTACGCCGTTTTTTTTTTAGAAGTCATCTTCAATGATTCCTTTTTTTTTTTTTAGAACTCATCAACAGGAAAGGGGCATCAAGTCCCCCGAGCCGCACCGGGCAGCAAATACCCTAGCTACGCCACTGCGGCAATCGGATTAAACGATTTTGTTCGTGGTAGAGCGAGCCATCAATTCCATGTCACGCTAAACGTATGATCGGAGCGTTATAAATTTAAAAAAGTTAGTTTGACTTTGTAAATCCCTAGAAATTTATTGGCACTCATTACTATATATAGCGCTTATATAAATTGCCAGCAATTTAGCTTCAATTTTATTCTAAAACAGGAATAAGTTAACATATTTTGTAATGTAATTGAGGTGCCTTTATCAGCTTCACGTTGGATCCCGCACACAGCAGGGTAGGCAGAGGGAATCGGGGAAAGGGAATCAACCTTTATAGAAATAAAATATAAAAAAAACAAAAGGATAAATCCATGTATCGATCGATTTATTCATAATCTTCGTAATTTTTTCTTGCTTTATACTGTATCCCGCACATAGCAGGGTAGGCAGAGGCAGGAACCTAGGAGCCTAGTGTTAAGACACTCCGTTCCCATGAAGACACTTCCGTTTCCCACTATTCGGACATTTTGCGTGTTGAATGCGGAACTCAACGGCGAGCTTTACCTCGTTACCAGAACGAGAAAATCCTCGAGTGGGAATCGAACAATTAACTTTTCATATTCCTCTGTTTGCGATTAATAATGTCCTATACAGGGTGGAATTGTCAGCACCACTTTAAATGAAACCACAGTTTTAACTACTCTATAAAAGCCTAATATAATTCGGAAAAAAAATAATTTCCAAAAATGAAAAAGTTATTTTTTCAAACAAAATAAATAAGAAAATTATCGTTTTAAAATAAAACGCCATTTGTAAAGTATAACATAGGTACGCACACACTTACCTGTCAAATCGAAAACGTCGCACACGTATGTGTGCGTGACACGAAATACAGGTATGGATAAAAATCGTGAAATGAAAAAAATATCCTACGTCCAAACTGTTGAGGTACCTTAATTAATTTCTTAGGTGTGGGTTTGAAATATATTACCCTATATGCAGTTTCAATAAAAGAAGCGCTGCCTCTTCCACCCTGTATAGATATTTCCAGAGATAGATAGATATTTATAGATATTTGGAGAGGCCTATGTGCAGCAGTGGACGAGGACAGGCTGATGATGATGATGATGATGATGATGATAATATAGATATTTTAGAGATGGGCTATATTGTAACCAAATTTTAAAACTCTTAAAAGACCTCAAAAAGCACATCAATAGTAATATAATATCATTGAAATTCTTTAAAATTATAATACTAAAGTACAAAGCATGTATTTCAACCTCTTTTTGTAATGCGATCCTTGGCCTTCAGTTCGACGGTCAAGAGTTTAACGTAAATATGCTTCCACTTCCCATTCTAAGAGGAATATATAAAGAATCCTCTATAGAGAGTTTAGTAAATATTATTGAATGCCGAATGTTTGTCGAAATGTCAAAGCTTAATACCACAGTTAAAGCCAGTCGTGGGGCAGGGGCTCAAGTGCATGACTGTCAACGTGACTTGTCGTGGGTTCGATCCCCACTCCGCCTCCAGAAAATGTAATACGAAATTTCATAACGATTTCGAATGCCACTCGAGGAAACGAAATGTTTCATAATTAAATTTCCTTTCTCTGGTACTGAGGCTAAGCGCAGTGTTGAGTTTCGTCACTGAAGCGCAATATTTTCATTAAGGTTCCCTCCAGGTTCCCTCTGCATACCCTGCCATATGTGTAAATCAGTGTAAAACTAAAATTAAAAAAAAAAATATATTAAGACCATAGTGACGCAAGTTTTATTTTCACTATATTTTATAAAACTTGGGAGAGTAGCATCATCTAAAATATTAAAGTTGGTCTTTACGAGCTCAGTACACTCGTTATCCTGATAAAGCACGCGTGTCGGAATGAAGGCGTCGCGTAATCAAGCAGCGACCTTTCTAAATAAATAATATTAAAGTTAAGAAAATATGAATAAATTATTTTTTACATTTTAAAATGTTATTCCAGAGTTAGGGAAGAAAAATATTTTTTTTAGTAACGTTTAAAAAATTTAACGCAAATTTGAACCCGAGCCTCTTTGGCGGAAAGTGAGGAATAGCACTGTATTAACAGGAGGGAAGTATGTTAACACAAGGTTCCCAGGTTTCATCTGTAAATGTATTGAATATAACATACTCGTATATTTCGCAAATCTGCCAAAAAAATCGAGAAATTGGTTTTAGTAAAAAAAAAAACAGTTTTTTTATATTATAGATATTAACCACATAAAAATCAAGATGATTTCTCGTTAAACCATTTTAATATAGCCTATTTTAAAAAATAATACCAATAATTTATAAAATCCTTCACTAAATATAAGAGAAAAACGTGTAATCCTTAGAGCTTACTAAGAAAACATATTTTTATAAGGGAAAATAAAAAACATGGTTACCAAGAATATCTCACCCTCCAACTCTTCTTGTTTACTAGCCAACTGGAAAACACTTAACGCTCAATTAAATTCTTACTGCATTTTTCTATATTTACATACACACATTACCTGTTAGGGTAATAATAACGATGATATTATAACAAGTAGTTTTATAGGGCTCCTGATTTTTTAAAGTAAAATTACATAGTAATTTGTAATAGGAATAAGTACTGTTTGATATCTTGGATTCATGATTTAATACTTGCGGCTTCGCCCGCGTGATCACATAGCAGGATAGGCAGAGGGAACCTAAGGAGATCCGTAACTAGATAGTTAAGACTACTCCGTTCTCTATGGAGACACTTCTGTTCCCAAATTTCCACCGAATTCCTTAAGCATTGCGATGTGAGTGGTGGAACTCAAAGCGAGGAAATGAAAATATAAATATTTAATTACCTCAAGTGGAAATTGAACCCACAACCTATCGCGTTTATTATTACTTTCGCAAATATTTTACTTTATTTAACTTCATCTAAAGTTTAACGTTAAACTACAAAAACTGTTATTCATTCATTGCATTCAAGAAAATTGAATTTGACTTGTTTCTTCAGCAAGCAGTTTCCTTTCCACCATTTATCAAATACAAGTCTTTTCTGTAGTCACAAATGTCTAAAAGCACTAACTTAATAAACATTGAAATGCCGTACACTTTGTCTTTTGCGGCAACAGAGAGCACTCCCGGCCGTGCGCTGTATGCATAAAAATGTCCAAATATTTATTTTGCTAGACTTTGTTAGACAAACGAAGGAGAATGTAGATGTTATTTTTAAAGTTGTTGCTAGTATTATAACGTAGTTAACTCGCTTTTAGTATTATTTAAACGTTTAAACGTTTTCTCTGTAGTTTGTTTTTTATTATAAGTAGGTACATACGAGTATATGTAAATTTTGTAGCTTTCTAAGTGGCGGAACCAAAATATATATTCAAATTAAAACTATTCGATTGGATGAATTAATATTTGCAGCAAAGTAATCGGTTTTTAAACATATGATAAAAGTGTAAGTGATTGCTGTCTGTGCATGGAAGATAGTTAGGTATTAGGCTAAGCGAGATTCCGCTGGCTCATCGAGTCCACCGAAATATTCCCATTATCGTTAAAAGCATTTTCATTATTTCTAGTGTTAAGGCACTCCGTTCCCCACTTTCTGCCGAATTCTAGAGGCATTGCGTGTTGAGTAGCAAAACTCAAAGCCGCGCTTTGCCTCTATACTAAAGCAAACAAATGGTAATATAAATTTAAATAAATATTTGTAAACTAAACTTCAAAATCACAAAAATAATAGTTATGTTATAAGTATAATTAGTTATACAACGTTGTAATCAGCAAAAATATCCACGGGAAAAGTAAATTAATTATAAAAAATATTGTAAATTAATTATACAAGCTTAAATTTAGATATAACTTTGAAGCAAATTATAAACTTCTCAGAAAAATTATATTAAAATTGCCTAAAAATGTCTATTAAATAAATTACAAATAATTAACTTTAAAATATTCTAATTTTCTCCAAATTAATAAATATTTTAAACAATCCCCTTCAGAAAACTACCAACATATTTATATTGGACAGAACTAGATAGAGTATTTAAGGGTAGTATTTTTTAATATAATTTTTTTTTAATATAAATCTAGAGAGATTTAAATATCAATAAAAAGAACAACTGTTTATGTTCTTTTTATTGACTCACTGGTCACCTGGCTTCCAAGATAACCAAACAACAATAAAAAGAACAAAACAATTAGTAACCATTATATTAGAATTATAACATTATATGCATAGAAACTACTACGGCTATTCAGAACAAAGACAGAACTGGCTTCAATGCAAACGTCCTCTAAAATTCACAAAGACTTACTAACGTTTAATCTGGATTTGGACTGTCGGAGAGAATATTAAGGCAATATTTGATTCAGAATAGATGCATTTTGTGTACAAATTCGTCGGTCTATATATATATACTAGCGACCCGTCCGCGGCTTCGCCTGCGTGAACTACGTTATTATTAATTTCTGTCTCCATAAGTACCTACGTCCTATAAGTGGCGTCCATGCAAAATTTGAGACTCCTAGCATTTGTAGTAACGAAGTTTCATACAAACTTTCAACCCCAAAAACAACCCCTTAGAAGTGAAATATTGCAAATTCCCGTCTTAGCGAGCACCTACGTCCTATAAGTAACTCCCATGCAAAATTTGAGATTCCTAGCACTTGCAGTTTCTGAGATTTCGTCATGAGTGAGTGACCTTTCGATTTTATTTATATAGATTCGTATATGTCTTCCTCAGTTGTGTATAAAAACTTGATGATGAAGACTAACTCAACGATGAAATTATTCAATGCAAAGTGCCTTATTCTTGCAATAGAGATTTTAATATAATATTAAATTACATTAAATATCTAAGCTTTCTTTTAGCTTCACGCTGTATCCCGCATACAGCAAGGTAGGCCGAGGGAATCTAGTGTTAAGACACTCCGTTCCCCACTTTCCGCCGGGACAAAGAAACACTTCAATTTTATCATATTAATAAAAATATATATAATTTTAAAAATATTATAAAAGAATAAGAAAATACATTTTATTTCAAATATACTACAGACTACAAGGAAGTAACAATAAGAAAGTCGATGTGATATACACGCGTGAGCGTTGCGGCAGATTTCCCCCGAGCTCGCACTGATAGCAGTATTTTCACAACTAAACTGCTTCTTCTTTGAACAATTTATATATAAAATAAAAGAAACTTGTATAAAATTTGAAATATTGTAATATATTTATTAGCATTTATTTAATTCTTGAACGGATTTTTCATTTAAATGAAGTGGTTAGTGGCAAAAAATGTGAAAACTACTTTTTAACGTTGTTTTTTTATAAAATTTTATCAGCAAAAACATATTAAATAATAAAAAGCTTAGAGCCAGCTGAGGGAAGTCCCTGATGTGCGAAGTATGGGTAAGTTTGTGAACTCCGCAACATTCTTCGGAGCGGCGCATTTGAAACTCGTTACGAGATAAAACAGTTCCGGTTTATTTTCTTTGTCAATTTACAGTGATATGAAAGAATTTTCAACTATTTTTTTTGTGATTATTAATGAAATTTAGATTATGGCGTAGTGGGTAAATATATAAAAGTGCTTCTATTTTATCTTTTATAAAAAGAGGGTAGAAATAATTAATTCCTGACATGAATTATGTAAAAAAAAAGGTTCTATAAATGTCTTGCAAATATATTCACATACGAACATAAATGTAGTTCAGTCTATTAAAGTGAGGTCTCTTATTTCAGCCCAAATTTCGAGACAGTTTGTACTAAGAGGCCAACTAACTCAATGCCATTCTTTGTCTTATTACCAGAAGGAAGACATTAAAACACAAATATCCCCAAGTGGAAATCAAACCCACAATTGCCGTTTACATTCAGAGTTCCCCTGCAACACGTTGGACTCACGTTAAACAATCATTATCACTACATTATTTAAATTTTAAATGTACTGTAAGTGTATTAAAGCGTGCAAGTAACAAGTTTAAATGAAACTTTATAATATGATCTCATTTAAATTTATTCAATTTGCCTCAAGCCTGTCATTTATATGTTAAACCAGTAAGTATTTAAAATATAAATAAATATATATAGCGTTACTAGTGGAGCCGTACGCGGCTACGCCGCTAAATATATTTATGAAATTATTTTCAGTTTTCAATAGAGAGATGCGTTAAGCAAGCTCATTTTGGGTGACGTTTTCTAACAACAAACTTTGCAAATCGTTGCTTAGCAACGACGGTTGTTATTTACATGGCGGAATAAATTGTATGTCAAATTAATAAATATTTTAATATATTGGTATATATCGAAAATATTACAAATATGAGAAAAAAAAGTATCCTATGTTCATCCCGGGACCCTCAAGTATCTCTATATGAGTATTTTATCACAATTAAATTAGCGGTTTGGCCCTGATTGCGTAAAAGACAAACAGACAGAGTTACGTTCGAATTTATAATATAGATATGGATAATTCAGTTTGTCAATTGTAATGTATTTAATTAAAATTGGCAACCAATGGGCTTCACTTAATTTGTATATTGTTCAATCTGTTCATATTTAATCGGGAAGTAAAATTAATTGAGTTCCTTTAGTTAAATTTATATCCAAATTTATTTAAAGTGTAATGCTAATTTGAATAATTTTTAAAACATTAACGCATATGAAGTTTTGCTAATATGTGTCGGACTTACATACTATCATATTATTTTTCTTTTTTTTCAGCTGCAAGTAATAAAAATATTAATAAATAATAATTCATATTCCCTGAGTGGAAATCAAACCCACAACCGTCGAGTTTACTATGTAAAGTATTTTATTTGCAAAAAAATATTTATTCTTGAATTATTTAAAAAAAAATATTTAGAACTAGGCTCTAACACCATTTTTTGGAAAAGTATAATTCAACTGGTACTTATCATATAAACTAGAACAAAACTGTTTGTAAAATCGCTTTGCAAGAGTTTCCTTACAATTTGATCGAATTCCAGCAGATAGCGTGTGCTGTATATTTACCCTACAATGCTGCTACCCAGATTGCCTAACATCATCCTAACTCGCACCCGTCTAATTGCTTGTGTTGACCGTAGGACGGCCAGCTGGCGACCTGCCAGTGATTTCTGGAGACAGTCTCAACTGATAGTGATCTGTGAGAGAGTGACACTTAGGCTGGATGAAGTTTGTTATCAGAGGATTCAATATGGATTTAAAAAATATTCAATCAATCGAAAATTAATGTTCGATCCCCACTGGAGGAAATTAAATGTTTATTAAAAAATATATATTTCCATTTATCGCAAAGCGCGGCGTTGAGATCCGCCATTTAATATGGAATACCTGCAGAATTCAGCGGAAAGTGGGGAATGGAATGTCTTAACACTAGGCTCCCTCTACATACCCTGATATATGCGGGTTACAGCGTGAAGCTAATATAAATTAATTTGAAGAAGGTTTAGAATATGTCAAATAGAAGATTATTTACACAGAATAAATTAGTTTGAACTTAATTATCAAATTCACAAATTCGCAACATGACAATAATGTGGTTATTCAAATAATATGTGGTAACCATTATGTCTCTCGTTCTATTTATGTTATTGACAATTTTGTGGTTATATAAAATTAAAATTAATATTGAAAAATCACAAATATTCATATTATTAAAGTAGGTTATAATCTTTTTCGACATATCTTATAACATTCTTTGACTTTTTCTCTACAATTTACCCAACCACTTCCTTTCCTCCTGTTATTATAAAACGTTTTGAAAGTTAATGGATATTTACCATAATATATAGGTAAGTCCATTTTTAAACGCTTACGTATATGCCTGTAATATACATATAATCTAGATAATAGTTATTTAATACATATTTCTATAAAATTCTAACTGTACAGCGTAATTCATATTCAGAAATTAAAAATTAAACTAAATTTCAGATTTTTCCTAGTTCTACCATTCAGTGTTGCATTCCCTTTTTACTCTAATTGTTAAGCTCCGGCAAAGGGAAATTAGCGGCAATCTTATAAGGATGTTTTTCAGCTCCACGTTGTATCCCGCAAATAGCAGGGTAGGCAAAGAGAATAGAGTTTAGACATTCCGTTCTCCACTTTCCGCCAAATTTTCGAGGCATTGTGCATTGAAAGGTGAGGAAAGGAATATATTAATAAAATAATAATTCATGCCCCGACCGGGAATCAAATCCACAACCGTAGTGCTACAGCCAGACGCTTGTGCCCCACGCCATGACCTCAAAGATTTTAAAGGCCCTTAAAAAGGATCTTACCCAAAGCGTAAACTTTAATAAGCACTCACCGTAAGATTTTTAACATGCCCCACACGTACGTCGTTTATTCAACAGCCATTCTTATAATGGAATTTCCTCCTTCCTGCTTCAGCATTGGGACAGGATAGAACTATGAATCTCCGTTAATGTTGCGTTCTATTTAATAATAATGAGTAACGAAGCCGCGAGATTAGCATCTCATACTGTATTGTAATTTAGATGCATTCCTCAAATTCTTCTAGTCCAGAGAAACACGTCTGCCGCATACCTGAAGAGTCTTGGGCGAAATCTTCCACCACGTGGATTCCGAGTTCTAAAAGGAGAATTGGCAGACCAAAACGGAGATGGCGAGACGATCTGGACCATTATAAGCCTGACTGGTGCTCAATAACGCGAAATAGACCAGAATGGAAGAAGTGGAGGCCTTTGCCCAACAATGGCATAGTTCAGGCTAGGGAAAAAAAAATAGAGAAACGATTGAGTTGTGTCTATTTAGCGCTGTCTTAGTACATATTATTAGCTGCGATAAGAGCGATTTTCAATTAGAACAAAAAAATAACAAATATATTTCCTTTTGAAGAAAAGAAGGATTGTTGCAAATATGACTCAATATAGATTAATAAATCAATTTCACTCGATGTGTTCCGCTCAGAGCAGGGAAGGCAGAGGAAACCTAGTATTAAGACACTCCGTTCCCCATTTTTGGCCGAATTCTGGAGGAGTTATGTGTTGAGTGGCAAAACTCAACACCGGTTGCTCTGGAGCAAAAAAATGAAAACATTAAATAGTTCATTTCATTGCTTCATCGAGTGGGAAGCTACTCAACACACAATCCCTCTAAAATTCGGTGGAAAATAGAACGTAGAGACTTAACACAAGGTTCCCAGGTTCCATCTGCCTATGCTATATGCGGGTTACAGCTTGAAGCTAATTCATGACGAAAATTCTCA